>VNJN01007580.1:0-16607 GCA_008042485.1 Drosophila mayri
GAGATGCGAGAGAGGATACAAGTAGGAAGACGACGAGGAGGATCACAAGAAGATGCCTCACGACCAGGACGAACCCCCAGTGAGCCTGCCACCAGGAGCCGGATCCCAGGGAAGCCCAAAGCATGCCACCAGGAACCGGACTCCCAGGGAAGTCACAAGCGGGCCACCAGGAGTCAGACACACTCGGGCCTTCTGCGGAACGACGAGGAGTGTCGGAGAGGAGACAGTCAGGAGAAAGAACAGAGGAAACGCATCAAGGATTTGGCACGGTTACCCAGGAGGGGCCGATCGCCACACAGGAACCAGTACCCACGTACTGTACGAAGACAACCGCCGACCCCTGCCCCGCGGGCAACAAATAGGAATTCATGCACGGGAACAGCCCGAGAGATAGAAGCGCCCTCAACTAGTCGGCCAAACAGTTGGAGCCATGTTTTGCCTGTGGATGACGCCACCGCCGCGCAGCGAAACCCTTTTCGCACCTCCAAGAAGCGTGTCCGCTTCCAGGACCACGCCGAGGAAACGCCGGAGCAAAACGCGCCCCTCTGCGGTACGATCGACTCTGTGAGTCATACACCCGAGGAACCGGATCAGCCGGAATCGGGACAAGGATACCCAGAGCCCTGGGTGGAAGAATTCCTAGAGCAGGAATTGGAAAAGTTCGAGAATCTGGCCGGAGTGTCTCACATAGCGGAGCACCGGATTGTAATGCGTAATGATCGCCCAATAAAACAAAGGTATTTTCCCCGAAACCCGGCCATGAGAGCCATCGTCGATAAGCAGATAGACGAACTGCTTAGGGATGGCCGTATCGAGCCATCTAAGAGCCCGCACAGTGCCCCGATTTTGATCGCGGCCAAAAAGAACGGTGACGCACGGATGTGCATCGACTACAGGCAGTTGAATGAGAACTTTGTACCGGATGCGTACCCGCTGCCAAGGATCCACTGCGACACGCCAAGTTCATCTCGACCTTGGACTTGAAGAACGGATACGGTCGAGGAGCAGCGATCGCGGCTGATTGCCTTCGCGCGTCAGCAGGACCATCCGGAAGAGGTCCATTTCCGCCTTGAGGAGTTGGAAAGGAACTTTGGGAACGCCCCCACGGGAGACGCAAAGCTGATGTCACCTATGTATTTGGACCCGGAAGCAAACTTACCAGAAACTGCGGCGCCGACGGCACCACTTACCCTTCTGCTGCCTAGGAGTACCTCCCCTGCCGCAGGAAGACGCCTGCTGACGAAAACAGAGGAGCCACCGCGTGCAACGAACTACCATGGGCACCCGGGAGCCGCACTATTGGATCGGATGACCAAGTGGGGACTCTCATTTGACGGGACGACAGATCCGCTGTTTCATACAGCATATCGAGGAACGGGCCGACACTAGCCGGATCGACCAGAAGTATCTCGCCCCAGCTTTAATAGTACTACTGACTGGCCGCGCCGAGAGCTGGTATAGGACAAGTGGCCTACGGAACGCCACTTGGACGGAGGTTCGCAGGGAGTTTTTGGATTTCTTTCTGCCGCCGCGCTATTATCAGCGGCTTGAGGACGAGATTAGGACTCACTTTCAAAGGCCCAACGAGCCCTTTAAGAAATATCTGGTAGACCTGCGCCTGCAGATGGGCCGGGCCGTATTTACAGCTGAACGAGAGCTGGAAAGGGTCTACGACAACATGTCGCCAGAATATCAATTATTCATAAGGAGGCAGGATTTTCGCACACTAGCGGAATTGACTCACATGGTGGTCGACCATGAGGGGACTCGCCGAAGGAGCGGCCACATCGTCACCGTCGTCACAAGAGATTACAAGAAGGAAATACGAAGGGAGCAAAGCTCTTGAAAGAACTTCTGTTCCAACATAGAGCCGGGCCCAGAAACGGCGAGACTTCCAAAGTTGCTATCGAAGCAACCTACTATACAGAGTCAGCTCAAGAGCGACAATAGACAGTGGACTGAAGGTAGCGTAGAGGCCCTAACAGCACTAATGGAAGCGCTTTTCCCAGGATGCACAGAAGTAACCGACGCCAATGAGCATCAGGTACTAGCAACGTGTGAAGACAACAGATCTAATAACTTCCAGAAGAATGCACTGGGCCATAGACTCCTTCACGGGGATAAAATCACCGGGACTCAATGGAATATTCCCAGTCATGCTACAGGTGAGCAAAGAAGACATCACCCCATTGCTCTACGCAATATATAGAGCTTGTATAATCACTGGCTATATCCCTATCAAATGGAGGACCTCTCGGATTGTCTCCCTGCCCAAAGCAGGAAAGAGTAGTCACGTGAGCTCCAAGGATTACAGACCGATAAGCCGATAAGAAGAGCACAGGGGAACACAACATGGTGGAGGCCTATCGCCCCTCCTATGGAACCTGGTGGTCGACGACCTAATCAAGAGATTCGAGAGGAAAGCCTCATATATAACAGCCTATGGGGATGACATAACCATAATTATAACCTGTAAATGTCCATCGACCCTTAGCTCGATCATGGAATCAACAATCAGGGAGATATGTAAGTGTGCGGATAAGGTAGGACTCAGTATCAACGCGGATAAGACGGACCTCATTCTCTTTACCGAGTGATACAAGGTAACCACTAAAACACAAGTCAAATACCTCGGCACTGTCCTAGACAGCAAGCTGGCATAGAATCCCAATGTACTAAAAACGGTGAAAAAGGCCACCATCCAAGAAGATGCTTAGTAACACAGGGTCTCTCACCTACTCTGATGCACTGGGTCTACATATTGGTGGTGGGTCCGACACTGCTGTACGGAGTCTTAGTGTGGTGGAAAGCTACGGAAAAGAACTTACAACAAGCTAAGGGAAAGAACCCAGAGCCAGACACTGCTCTGCATATCAGGGGCACTGAGGTCAACTCATACAAAAGCACTCGAAGTCGAATCGAACTGACTGCAGGAAATGCCGCACAAAGCCTAGTAGCCACAAGGATTCGGGCATAGTTCAATTGGCCGAGACATGAGCAATTTATCTTACATGATTCCCAGAACTTGCCCGGATGCTGAAATAACAACACAAATGAGACCGGAAGACTAGAAAACGGCTCATGACCATCATGACTCATGATGGAAAAGAAACTCCGGAACCTGAAGTATATCAAAAATCATGGGCATAGCACAACGAAAAACTCGTCCGCTACGTGCTGCACCTCCCAAGGAAGGACTGCAGAATACTAGTGGGAATAATTATGGGACACTGCCTGGCTGCGACACATGCAGTCAAGCTGGGCATCACCAACAACGGCAATTGCTAGAAATGTGCTGAATTTAAGGCAAACGATACCTTGGAGTATCTCATCTGCAACTGCCCGCCCTTAACACGGGCAATAATAAGGTAATTAGGCGCCTCAATGCTGCCCAAGGCGGCCTAGGAGAGCCCTCCAAGAGATTGCAAGGTGAACTGCTTGCCTTCGCTAAATGTTCCCCGATTCTCAAATACGGTTTGGTGTCCCCAATGTGTGCTCGTTTTGTTTTCCTTGTTTGTCTCTCTCTTTTACGGTTACGATCATCGGAGATGTGAAGTCAACTATTTTCCACGGCCCATCATATTTTTCTGCTTACTTTGAATTAAATTTATACACCGCGTTCGGTAGGTGGTGGGTTTTGCACAGACCAGCTCCCCTATCTTTGGTCTCAATTTTTCCTTTTTCAGAGTCTAGTGCCATCTCTGTTTCTCGGCTGCACATGTCATATGGCCTGTAGCATTCTTCCGCATTTCTTTCGTTCGTTTACACCTTTTCTCTATGCCCCTCTCTAGAACTCCTGACCCGTGGCAAGCTCCACCAGAGTGCTGTGGAAGCGTTCTACCTGTCCATTCGAGACACTGTGGAGAAGCGGTTCGAGATGCTGACCCCGAAGTGATTTTCCAGCATGGTCAGAATAGTATGCGAGTTTAATAAGGGTTGATTATCGCAGTAGTAACCTTGGCTTTAGGGAAGACGTTCATAATTTGCAGTAGGGTCGGTTTGATATCCTCTATTGTTCTAGAGGGGATTGGTTGGACCACTGCAAATTTCGAAAATTTGTCAACACGTGTGAGGAAGTATTTCCTGTCTGTAGAAAAAATGTTTATGTGTAATATTTCCCCCACCTGTGACGGGACTGGCGTTTCGCCGAGTTCCTGTTTTTTTAGATGCCTGTCGTATTTTGCTTTAGCGCAGGTCTTACAGTTAGTGACGATTTCGGTCGCTAACTTGGTCATTTTCCGGAAGTAGTATTCCGAAAGCACTTGTTTGACATTTTCTTGTGCAGATCTATGAGCCCTATGGTGCTCAGTGGTGAGGATCTCTCGTCTCTCAGCGACTGCGAAAATATCAGTGACACGATTTTTACAGTGCCAGAATTTGGCAGGGAATTGCCGGACCAAATCGTCTTGTATCATTGCTAGCGTGTGCAAATCGCAATGAATGGCGTTTACGCCCTTGGGTACAATGATGTCCGCGAGCTCCTCGAGCGATGATTCTTTGCATGTGAAGCTTATGTTGTGTCGCCTCTTGTTCCCAAATAGCACGAAGCTGCGTTTAGCCGGAAAGCGTGCCTCCTCCAGAGTTATCTGGTTCTGGAAGCAATTTAATGGCTTTTCCGTGGATTCAATGGTGTGTGTGAGCGACATTTCACTGTGAATAGTGGCCGCACACGAATAAGCTTCTTCCTGCTCCACAACGTTAAGTTGCTGTCTGGAGAGGGCATCCGCGACGAGATTTTTTTTGTCGGGCTTATAGAACATTTTAGCACCGCTCTCGTCGATGCGAGCTTTCCATCGTTTAATTTTTGCATTCGGATTGGACTCCGAAACCGCAAAGCTCAGTATAGATGTTTATATCTTTTACTGCATACAGATAATGGCGTAACTTGGCCAGTGCCCAAACTATGGCTAGTAATTCCCGCTCGTTAGTAGCGTAATTAACTTCTCGATCCTTTAAGGTTCTCGAGATCATCGTAATGGGCCTTCCCTCTTGGGATAATACTGCGCCAATGCCAAATGCCGAGGCATCCGTCGTTAGATCGAATGCCTTTTTATAATCAGGGTATCTGAGTATGACGTCCTCAGAAGCCAGGATGTTACGCAGTTTTTGGAAAGCCAGCCTTTGTGGCTCGCTGAACTGCACCTGGATTTTTTTGGATTTGTGTCTACTGACACTTCCATTTTCTCCTTTCAGAATGTTGGAGATGGGTCTAGCTATTGACGCGAAATCCTTAATGAAGCATCAGTAATAGCTGGCCAGGCCAAGGAACGATCTAACTTCAAAAATATTCTTGGGTTCTGGGAATTCCTTAATGGCCCTAATTTTGTCTGGGTCAGTCGTTGTACATTTGTTGGTGACAATAAAGCCCAAAAAACTGACGCTTTTTTTAAAAAATCGCGATTTTTGCGTTGACACCCTCATATTGGCGTCGTGTAGGCTTTTAAGCACCCAATCCACGTGCCGCACGTGGGCGTTTTCGTCTTTCGAGACAACAATTACGTCATCGACATAGACAAAAATTTGCCAATCTGCTCCCGCAGTATGTCGTCGATGGTTCTTTGGAAGATGCTGGCAGCATTCTTCAGTCCGAATGGCAGTCGGCGAAATTCGTACTTTCCCCCGTTAACGGAAAAGGAAGTTTTTTCACGATCATGCTCTGCAAGAGTTATTTGGTGGTAGCCGGACTTCAGATCAAGCGTCGTGAAGTACTTAGCTTTGCCCAAATTCCCTAGTATCATGGAAATATTTGGCATGGGATAGCGATCAGGTATTGTCCTCTCGTTCAACTTGCGAAAGTCCAATACCAGCCGCATTTTTCGCTTGCCCATTTCGTCAGTACCCTTCTTATCTACTACCCATATTGGGTTATTGAAAGGGGATTTAGACTTTTGTATTATACCATTCTTCAACAACTCTTGAATTTCATTGTTAACAAAATCCGCTGCTACCATTGGGTATGGGTAAAGTTTGGCATAAATGGGCTCTTCGCTATTAGTTCTGATTGTGGCTACTACCGACGTATTGTAAGGGAGTGCCTCGTTAGGATTTGCAAAGGCTTTTTTCCTTTCGCTAAGCATTTTTATGAAGGCGTTTCTAGCTGAGGGCGTTGCGTCCGAACAGTCAATGCTGGTAAAATTGACGTCGGGGCCCGATTGAAAGTCTAGCTTTTCTACTTCGGAGCCCCATTTGAGGTGGCCGGAAGCTAGACAAAGCGATGCCTCGGCCTCCTTTAAAAGGTCGAGGCCGACGATGGCATCGAAAGATGTCAAATCTGGTAGGATGAAGAACGTGGCCTTCAAGTTGAACAGGGAAACGAAGCATTTCTTTGTGATAGTGGTGATGCCATGGGTAGCTTGTATCGTAAATGGCGATTCTACAGGGCGGACGCCTTTCAATCCTTCATACGGACGGATGAAATTTTTTGGCGCGCCTGTGTCTATTAAGAGCCTCATATCTTTCCCCGCTACTCTTCGTCGGATGACGGGTAGCAGGGATTTTCCCCTAAAAAATTGATAACGTCCGAATTATATTCTTGAATTGCGTCGTCATCGATTTCTTTATCCGTTATCGAGGCTTTGTTCGTGAGGAGAGTGAGTTTCTTTTCAACCTAATCGTAATATTGTAAGAGGGTGAGATTTCCCTGTCTAAGGGTGCCCATCTCCTGCTCGATAACATGTATCGGCCACTTGTCGCTGTATGTGAAATCTAAGCGATTTATAATCGCATCAAAATTCAACACTGTGCCAAATGAAGACAGTACTGCATCAGCAGGGCCCCTTATCTTACTTCTAATGATATCAACTGCCTGATAATGGCGCGAGCTATTAACAAAGCCTTCGAAAATGCGGTATGCTGCTTTTGCCGCCTGCCGCCATAAAACATATGTTTCTTTTGATCCAGTGAACTCGGGCAAGTATTTGACCGCTTCAAGCGGTTCGTTGCATACAACGTTGCCTATAATGTCTATAGGCTCGAAAGTCTGTATCTGAGGGGTTTGGGCAGCGGCGGGCGTGATTTGTGCCGCTGCCAGCTGATCAGACAAATTTTTTATAGTCAAGTGCAATTCGTTTTCTCTGCGCAGGTCTTCGCCAGCCTTTTTTTGTAAAGCATTGGCAATCTGGATAACAGCGTGGAGCTGCTCTGGGCTTATGGCCATATCTGTGTCCGAAGGGGCACTAGTGGTGGCTTGTATTGGTGTGGAAGCAGTCGGCAGCTTCTCAATGTCCGACTCTGAGTCGCTATCTGTCCTCTTGTCCCTATAAGTAAGGAATGGGGAGCTCATATGGAGCTGCGAATCATATATTTATATTCCACAAAAACTAGATCTAAAAATAAGCTGCATGCCCATCGAGACGACTGACCTGCGAGGGGTTTGCGGGGGCTGAGTCGCCGCTTCAGCGGCAATAAGAGGGGTGCGCGGGGACCGGGTCTCCGCTATAGCAAGCGAAGTAGCGAAGCTAAAGAAAGTTTGGGATACAAACGTCGCGGTGTCGGGTTCGTATGTCGGTGTGGGGTGGGGTGCAAGATTGTTGCATAAACAAAGCTGAGCAGCCGAATAAAGTTGCGATGCAAATACAAAGACTTTTTTTGATGCGGGCAAAAAAGAATACAGTGAGGCAAAAATGTTAAATTTAATGCCTATAATTTAATGAGACGGTTCCGTCGACAAAAAATTATTTAAATGAATAATTTATTTATTTCTCGGCAGCGCCCTTGCGCTGATACGATTAATATCATTTTTGAGTTCTATAAGCGGCCGTTCGGCACTGAGATTTTAAATGCAAACAATACATAGAAATAAATACAACAATAGCGAGAACAATTATAGGAGCAGGTCTGCAGAAAATATTTTGGCAGCGATATAATCTTTTTTTAATGAAATTAAAATGCAAATGCAGATGCCGGAGGGTATAGGGACTGATGTGCTCACTTACTTGATCCCGCCCATATCGTTATGGGTATTTTTACGTTGAGCGCCAATTATAACAAGTGTCTTTCTATTTCGTGTGTCGCCGTCGGTAATTGGTATCTCCTCAGCTGGTCCCTTGTTGTTGTGAATAATTATGTTGCGGGGTAGATGATGAGATCCGTTGTTGTGGCTATTGATTGACCAGCCAATCCTATTCCAGAGTGCACTAGAATATGTGATCCTAGGGGTACGGGGGACAGCGTCCTCCGTTACGTTGTTGGCCGGTTGGCCGTAGAATCTTCAGGACGAAATACGAAGATTATGCTAGAAGGGTAACTGCCCTTCATTAACTGCTGGCCTAGAGACTCAGACAGCATTTCAATGATAAGAGTTTAACGACGGTAGTCGGAATGAAGTTTATGAGCAGCAGCTCTTTATTCTTATGAATGCAAAATCAAACTGAAAACTTAAGGCTAACAAAAGGGAGACTCATAGCGGCCGCTCCAATGGGTAGCGGTTGCCGGCTTTGCACGAGCTTCCGGCCAGACGCTGTGTCAGCAATTTGGCCGGAGCCATCGGACGATCGGTCGTTGCCGTCGCCCGGTTAACTTAGTTAACTTATAGAACAGAACGAGGAAGAATCAAGATATACTACGGGCTAGTACTACAAACAATACAGTTTTTAGTTTTTGAAGGCTTTCTACGCCTTCAATACTACTAAATAGGCGATTGTAATCCGTACATAAAACCCTAAAGGGTTTATGTACTTCAAACTCACGCCTACAGCTCTTCACATCCGCGTGAATTATTTTATGTAGGAAGACGACGCCAAGCATCGTCCTACGGTTAGCTAAAGAAGGTAGGTTACTATATCTATAGATGCCATAGGAAGGATCGGAAAATTTTTCGTAAAAAAATTATAACTATGTCAGTTTTCAAGATATTTTAACCAAATTTAATATTTGGCCATCCTATATTATTTCAGAATTTCCATTATAATTTCATGAAAATCGGCTGACTATATCCTATAGCTCCCATAGGAACAATCAAGAAAATAAAAAAAATCCATAACTTAGCCGTGTTTCATCAAAGTTGAGATTTGGCAACTAATTATTATTCCCGATTTTCAATTTTAATTATCTGACTTAATTCTGTAAGGGTATAAAAACTTCGGTGAGCCGAAGTTTGCTTTCTTTCTAGTTCTTATTTCTTTTTTGTTCTTCACTTTTATTTACATTTTATTATTTCCCATTTTTTATGTGCGCGGCACGCGTCTCAAAAGGTTTTTACTGAATACACAATATAACATAATTTTGTTCCCTGCTAAGCACACCCAGTTTTCTTTTCTGACCGGACATGTAAACAATAGCTTTAACATTCATTACTTATGAAACCATTTTTGTATTGTTCTATTCTATTTATTATACTATACCATAACAACAATTTAATTATTAATTTAGAAGGTAGCCTTAGAGTTAATATATAAATACAATTTTATCAAAATGTGTTGCACTGTTTCATGATATTACAACTTAAAATGAACTTATGAATTACATACAATTTTTTAATAGAAAATAAAAGAAGTCAAGACATTTTTTAAAACGATTTTGGACATTGAAGAGCTGCGTGTGTTGCAAGAAATGTATAGTATATCAGAATTTCTGTATATATATGTACCAGAAGATCCTGTTTCCTCATATGAATTTTTAGAAGAAAGCTATAAATTACGTTCCGAAATAGGTAAAATTTGAAAGACACTAAAAAAAATTTTTAATTAAGACTAAAATAAGTCAACTATTAATATTTGTTTGGCAAATGTAAGATTATTTATATTATTACGTTATCTATATCGTAACACAGATCAGCATAGTTTAGTTTTTGGAAAAATGAGGATAATTTCCAAAGTAATCAGAACTGGTCAAAATGTGATGGGCCTGTTCTGACACTGGATTCAGATTCTAGACAAAATAACACTTCGGAGAAGAAACTACGCTTTCCAAAAATTCACACGCATTGCTTAAAAATGTATTGCTTTAGTAAATATACAAATTTTCTTTTCGAACACAGAGCGAATATTGGAGAAGAAATCAGTTTGTATGGAACGTGCTGTTATTGATATAATTAATATATTTATTGATTTGCTCGACTTTGAGCCAACGGATTCAAAAGGTCGACGAGTTTTTCAACTACCACCAGAAAAACTTAATGACACAAATTGGCGCACTGAAGGATTTTTACCAATTGATAAATGGGATTTCATACAATTTCATAAAATATATCGTACTATATATCTTGCTCCGGAGGACGTATTAAAGACACTTCAGTTTCGTAATTATGAAAATATACGATATGAACTTCATCATTTGCGAAATGATTGTATGGATCTGTTTTCCTATTATAACTCAAAAATAATTTTGGCACTTGTGGCTGGGTCTAAGAGATCTTTAGATTTTGTACGCCAAAATATACTCAGGTGAGTAAATTTTATTAACGGAAAAACTTTGTAAATTATTATTATTATTCCATTATCAAATTAGCTTTAAGTCACTTGAAAGGCGCCGTTGCAATAGCCGCCAAACGGTAAACTTTTTTATCACGCGCTCTCCCTAATCTTGCGTTATCTTTAATTATATAACCTTTGGTAACTCACTAAATTGGTATGATAAGAGTCACTACGGCCGAGATATGAACTCAGCGGCCCAGAGTCCCTTTCCAGTTAAATTTATAATTGGAAAACGTCAGAAAATAAAGGGTCCGAGGTTTTGAGGATTTTTAGGGTGGGTTTTCTCGACTCCCAACAGCCAGATTAAATTGCCCACGCTGGGCGGGTCAGAAACTACCGGCTCGGGGTCCCTCAGCAGCCAAATTCCCCCCTAGAGACTGGAGTCGTGGCTCGGGCCCGCGGCCCGGCGGCTCCACCGTGGTATCCCAACGGCGGGCCGTCGCTCTCCCCTAAAAATTCCCACTGACTCGTAATTTTCCAGCAGCGGCGCCTGGGCTAATCCCTACGGCGCATTCTGAGATCGGGCAGGCGACTTGGTAACCCAACAGCCGCCGCCCACACCCACGCCCGGAATTAATCTCAGCGGCGGGGTGCTCCAGTTCCCGTCCTGCCTGGAACTACCCAACGGCAACCGAGATGGGGAGGAGGGGCACAGTGGGTAATATTGATGGACAATTGGGATAGGGAAATTAATAAACTGGGTTTTAAAAATATTCATTTCTGTTTTACTTATGTAAATAATGCCTGTACTCGTCCCTAATTTGATTATAAATGTTTCTTCGTGTTATCCCTATCCCTTTCTATCCTAGCCCTATTTTTTCTCTAACACCTTTAAGCTTGTTTGTTTTATATAGATTTTAAAAATTGCTCACCCGATAAATCTTCTTTCCAAGTTTTAAAATCAAAGTGTTCCGTGTCTCCTTGTCCTTGTCCTTTGGGGGTCCTTATTGTCCTGGGTTCGGGTCTGGATGTACGTCAATATGTTCGCGGGGGGTCGTCAAATTGAATTGCCAAAATTATCAGGCTGTTTCACTGCCGGTCTAATTCCGAGTGTCTATTGTTTCTCGTCTCAGCCGTCGCGTGACCCAATTCTGCCCGCTGCTTTAACGGTCCACGATCGATGGCACGCGCCGTTCCGTATTCCATGCATTCTTTTGCATGGCGAGCTGTCCGTCTCGCTCTCTCTCCTGGGCGGCAGGTGGCTTATGCAAATTCCCTTTTTGCATTTCGTTGCTCTGTCGGCGCCTGCGCCGCGGGTCTCTGCCCGGATCGCGCTCTCTAGCCTCTTCTGTCGATCGCTGATTGGCGGATCTCGTGTCCCAGCCACCGCATCGTTGTTTCCTCTTGTTCCCTGAGGATGTTGCAAACGGTGCGGGCGATGTTGCCCGTGACGTCAGGCCTGGTGTGGCCGAGGTGTGGGCCCGGCCCTATGATTCCCTAACGTCTACTAACCCTAATCTTAGCCTACATATTTTACATGTTCACTCCATATTAACCTTGGTCGTCCTATCTACCTAACCTGAACCCAAAACTTAGCCTATTATTTACATACGTATATTATTTATATTTACATTTATTTACATACATTTCGTGGCGGCGGCCACATCGTGACCGTCGTCACACTCCCCACCTACTTCCGGGTGGTGCGGAGGAAGACCCGTACCTTCCCCAGGATACTTATCTGGATCCGGAAGCGCTGACCGCCTTCTTCGTCCAAGTATCGGCGGTTCTTCCGGATCCGGGTTCGCAGGCGATCCTGCTCCAGGCACCGGCACCAACTCGGCCAGGGTGCGGGGCGATACTTCGCCGAAGCAGTCCGGCCTCCTCCTCCGCGGTGACCCACTGGTGCTGTCCCGGCTGGGGTTGAACCTCCCAAGGGAGCAGCGTCGGTGAGTCCGGCGACGGCGGGGTGGACATCACCCACGGGAGCGTTGCTACCTTCCGTGGTGGGGTAGCCTCCCAACGGGCTTCGCCGAAGCGGGCGTCGGGTTCCACTTCCTCCTCACTCTCGCTTGAGAGTTCGATTATGTCGGGCGCCTGTTGAGGCACCCCGGTGGCCGGTACCACCATGACCAGGGGGGGCCCGCGTTGTCGCCGCGGGTCCCGTTGTGGGGCACTGCCCACGTCAATGTAGAGGGGACGCCCCGATCCAGCAAGGGCAGCCACTTCTAGTGGATCGTCTCTTGGGATTGTGCGCCTCCGCTCATCGAGGTAGAGCTCTTTAAAACTCTCCTCTACTGCCGCCGATAACCAGGAATAGTCCCTGACCTCCGGGGGGTCTCCTGGCTTTCGGGCGTGGATGACGGCAGTTAGTGGGGGCGGGCCCATTATGGCCTCCGTCACCGCCACTATGATGAGCCCGGCCCGCCATAAAAACAGCGGGAGTCCGCGTTCCGTCATCGTTAGGCGTTCTGTGGAAGAGGAGATGGTTAGTATATGTTGCCTAACCAATTCCTACCTAACGGTGTGCCTATCTTGGTCCCTATGTAGCCCCATTTATTTTCCCCGCGATGGGAAGTCTGATCTAGATGCCCATTCGGCGTGTGTTCTCGCTAGTTTTTCCCTGGTGGGGAAGCAGAGTGTTGAACGGGCGCACCCGTCATCAAGTGACTACGAATTCTGTCCGTTGTGAAAGAGTATCCTGATGGCGATACCGCCTATTCAGGTCTCCCGAGCGCAGAGTTGTTCTCGGCAGTCGGAGCGACTTCTTCGTTTTTATCCTCTTCTGTATCGGCCTCGTCGCCGTGATATGGTTTTAGCTGATTTAGACTGGC
Source organism: Drosophila mayri (assembly GCA_008042485.1). Taxonomy (NCBI): domain Eukaryota; kingdom Metazoa; phylum Arthropoda; class Insecta; order Diptera; family Drosophilidae; genus Drosophila; species Drosophila mayri. The sequence continues at coordinate 13,187 of VNJN01007580.1, forward strand.
CGTCTACGGCTGCCCGGTATGTACAGCTGCACGATGTACGGCGACGGGAACTTGGCAACCCTAAATGGCCTGTCGTATTTCGCTGCCAGTTTCGCCGCGAATCCCTCGGAGGCGTTTGATAATGCGTGGCGTCGGACCAGCACTAGCGATCCCACCGACGGCTTCCATTCTCGCCGGCGGAGATTATAATGTCGCCACTGATCAGCCGATGCTCGGTCGGCATTGTTTCTGGCGACTTCAAATATACGGTGCAGCTGTCTACTGCGTTCCGTCGGGGTTACTTCGGGGGTTCCACGTCCCGGAGTAACTTCGCCATACAGGGCGTGAGGCAGCCGAGGTTCTCTTCCCTGAACCAGAAAGGCTGGGCTGAATCCCGTCGTGTCGGAGATACTGCTGTTTATCGCCAACGATATTTCTGGGAGCAGCTTATCCNACTCCCAGATGTCCGGCAGCGGGAATATCGTGGTTTTCCTGTAGAACCCGATGGCGATAATCCACTCCTACACACAGCTTTCATGGTGTATACTCCTCCTCCTGTGGCCGTAGCCCGATGCGACGATAAAGCTGTCCGCTTTCCTCTCGATAATCTGGAAATCCGTTCCCGAAATGCACGCTCCAGGTGTGTTCCTGTGGCTCTGCGTAGTGGGATCAACTCCACCCATTTGCTGAAAGAGTCAAGGAAAACTAGAAGCATCGTGTTTCCTTGTTTTGATCGCGGCAGCGGACCAATAAAATCCGCGCATAGGACGTGGAATGGTTCCTCCACCTGGCGTGTGAACATATTTCCGGCTGGTTTTTCCTGACTGACCTTGTATCTTTGACAAATTTTGACAATTCCGTACATAGCGGGCGACGTCGCGGAAAAGTCCTGTCCAGTAATACTTCTGCGCCACGCGATTACTCGTCTTCCGGACTCCCAGATGTCCGGCAGCGGGAATATCGTGGTTTTCCTGTAGAACCCGATGGCGATAATCCACTCCTACACACAGCTTTCATGGTGTATACTCCTCCTCCTGTGGCCGTAGCCCGATGCGACGATAAAGCTGTCCGCTTTCCTCTCGATAATCTGGAAACTTAGCCGGTTCCGTCCGAACCTTCTTCAACTTCTTGGCGAGCCATTTGCAGTTTGTCCCTTGCACCTGTGCTTGCTGCGCTACTGGCAGCGGTTGGCGTGAGAGGGCGTCGGCCACTAGATTTTGGGCTCCCCTCCGGTAGTGGACGTCATACTGATACTGCTGCAGCTCGAGTGCCCATCGAGCAATTCGGATTATCTATGGAATTTAACCATTTCAATGCCTGGTGGTCGGTAATTACCTCGAACCTGTATCCTTCGATGTAGCATCGCAACTTCTTTACGGCCCATACGATGGCAAGACACTCCTTCTCGGTCACCGATTAGTTTCTTTCCGCGCTATTTAAGCGTCGGCTGGCGTAGGCCACTACTGGCTCCTGTCCATCGATGGTCTGGGTTAGTACGGCTCCAATGCCATAATGGCTGGCGTCTGTTTACAGCACGAATTTCTGCTGAAAGTCCGGGCAGACTAAGACAGGTGCTTCTGTCAGTCGCGTTTTCTGCTCCTGAAACGCATGATCCTGTTGCGGCGTCCAGTCCCATTTCTTGCCTTTCTTCAGCAAAGATGTCATCGGCTCCACAATATCGCCAAAGTTGGGGGCAAAGCGGCGATACCATGATGCGATTACCAGGCATCTCCGAAGTTCCTTCAAACAAGTTGGCGGTTTCAGCTCGCGGATCGCGGCTACCTTATCCGGGTCCGTGTGGATCCCTTCCTCACTTATTACATGCTCCAAGTAGGCGATGTGCCGCTGAAAGAAATGGCATTTGTCCCTATTTAGTAGCAGGTTGGCTCTGCGTAATCGGCGAAATATCTCCCGAAGGTTCTCGACGTGTTCCTCCAGCGTCGACCCGATGACTATATTGTCGTCTAAATAGGCGAACGCATGCGGCTGCATGTCCGGACCGATTACCGTATCCAGGGCCCGCTGAAACGTAGCTGGGCCGAGTGAAGTCCAAATGGCATCACTCGCCAATGGAATAGGCCCCGGCCAAGAACCGTGAAGGCAATACATTCTCGGCTATCCTGAGCCACGGGAATTTGCCAGTATCCGAGTGTGTCTGACTCCTGGTGGCCCGCTAGTGGCTTCCCTGGGAGTCTGACTCCTTGACAAACTCCTGGTGGCATGCTAAGGGCTTCCCTGGGGGTTCGTCCTGGTCGTGAGGCATCTTCTTGTGATCCTCCTCGTCGTCTTCCTACTTGTATCCTCTCTCGCATCTCGTCTTCCTGCGTTCCTTCCCGCTGTTCTGTGCGTGGTTGATCCTCCTGTGTTCCTCGTTGTATTCCGCGTTGTTCGTCGTCCCCTGTTCCCTGAGTCTGTGCCCACGGTGGCTTCGTGTGTTCGTCCGGCATCAAGTCGAGGGTTTGTCCCCCGCACTGAATGGTGGCACCAATTCCACACCGGAAATCCATCCCTAATAATACGTCGTCCAGTGCGTCCGCCATGACCAGTAGGATGGTCGGTGCGCTGCGATTCCCGCAATGGATATTTGCCGCTAGTTCCTTGGTCAACTCCCGGCATGTCCCATCGGCGAGCTTGACCAGTGTTCGTACGTCCCTCGTGTTTTTCTTGTCATCCAATTCCTTCGCCAATTCTTCGCTGATGAAACTATGTGTAGCTCCCGTGTCCAGGGTGGCCACGAATCTTCGCCCTCCCATAGTGATGGTGACTCGAATGCGTCCCTGGCGTTGGTCGAGAGTCCTCTCCTCTAATTGTTCGGGTTGGGTTCGGCTGGGTTCCTCGGGTGGTTCCCGGTTACTCGAGGCCCGTTTCCGTTTCCCGAAACCTGTCGTCGGCAGCATTCAAACGTCCGCACGCCTCGTCGTCCGCACTCCCAGCAGAAGAGTATCCCTGAGTATCTGTCGAAAAATGCCCGGGCTGGCCGCAGTTCCTGCATGCTCCCCGCACGTTTACTGGTGCCTGCTCCGGCGTTGTTGCCCGGCTTGTATTCGCGTTCCTGCTAAAATTTCATGGGGTTCGTCGGCGGCCTGCGGGCCGTGCGGTCCGCATCCGTGGTGGTACGCGAAGTAGGTGGTGCCCGTGGGTTCGGTTCCTGATGATTCTGAGCCCGTCCGCTCCTTCGGCGAGTCTCCTCGTGGTCGACCACCAAGTGGGTCAGTTCCGATAACGTGTGGAAGTCCTGCCTCCTCACGCACAGTTGGTATTCCGGCGACATGTTGTCGTAGACCCGTTTCAGCTCTCGTTCCGCTGTAATTCTGGCCGTCGAATCTGCAGGCGCAGGTCTACCAGATACTCTTTAAAGGGTTCGTTTGGCCTCTGAAAGTGGGTCCTAATCTCGTCCTCCAACCGCTGATAATAGCGCGGCGGCAAGATGAAATCCAAAAAT
>VNJN01007587.1:0-43613 GCA_008042485.1 Drosophila mayri
GGGGAAACTCTTCCTTCTATGGGTACTACGCCGGGCAAAATACAAGACCAGACGACAGCATTTACTACAGAATTCCCAACTAGTCGTTCTGAGGGCACAGTTCGCCCAATAATTCCTGACGCTTCCACTCTTAGCCCAATTGCAACGACCGGAAAACAATTCCCTGAAGAAACGACCGGAGCAGGCAGCGATGAAACAACTGCAGGGCCGGTTTATGGGCAAACTCTTCCTTCCATGGGTACTACGCCAGGAAAAATAACAGACGATACCACAGCATTTACTACAGAATTCCCAACTAGTCGTTCTCAGGGCACTGTTCGCCCAATAATTCCTGACGCTTCCACTCTTAGTCCGCTGCCACCGACCAGGGAACAAGTGACTGAAGAAACGACAAATGCAGCCAGCGATGAAACAACTGCAGGGCCGGTTTATGGGGAAACTCTTCCTTCTATGGGTACTACGCCGGGCAAAATACAAGACCAGACGACAGCATTTACTACAGAATTCCCAACTAGTCGTTCTGAGGGCACAGTTCGCCCAATAATTCCTGACGCTTCCACTCTTAGCCCAATTGCAACGACCGGAAAACAATTCCCTGAAGAAACGACCGGATCAGGCAGCGAAGGAACAACTGCAGGGCCGGTTTATGGGGAAACTCTTCCTTCTATGGGTACTACGCCGGGAAAAATAACAGACGATACCACAGCATTTACTACAGAATTCCCAACTAGTCGTTCTCAGGGCACAGTTCGCCCAATAATTCCTGACGCTTCCACTCTTAGCCCAATTGCAACGACCAGACAACAATTCCCTGAAGAAACGACCGGAGCAGGCAGCGATGAAACAACTGCAGGGCCGGTTTATGGGGAAACTCTTCCTTCTATGGGTACTACGCCGGGAAAAATAACAGACGATACCACAGCATTTACTACAGAATTACCAACTACTCGTTCTCAGGGCACTGTTCGCCCAATAATTCCTGACGCTTCCACTCTTAGCCCAATTGCAACGACCGGAAAACAATTCCCTGAAGAAACGACCGGATCAGGCAGCGAAGGAACAACTGCAGGGCCGGTTTATGGGCAAACTCTTCCTTCTATGGCTACTACGCCGGGAAAAATAACAGACGATACCACAGCATATACTACAGAATTACCAACTACTCGTTCTGAGGGCACAGTTCGCCCAATAAGTCCTGACGCTTCCACTCTTAGTCCGCTGCCAACGACTAGGGAACAAGTGACTGAAGAAACGACAAAAACAGCCAGTAAAGAAACAACTGCAGGGCTTTTTGAAGGCACCACCTTTGTTCCGATGGGAACCACCTCTGGGCGAATGAATAAAAAACAGACAGATCCTCCAAATGAAGACAGTAGGTCTACTATAACCACCGAAATACCCGTATATGTATCGAGAGGCACTACTCCTGGGCATATGACTCAGCAACCGACAGAATTTACGCAAGATATGGAAACAATTCCGCTACTTATTGCTTCTACTCCTATGTCGGTATTGGATTCGGTTTCGGATGGAAGTCCAAATATTACAGAGTTACCTGTAAGCGATTCCCCAACGACTGAGCGAACAATGACGTGTATTACAGAACAAGACTGCTTTGACGATGAGACATGCATAGGGGGGCTCTGCTTAGCGCCTTGTGAATATTTCAAGAATCTCTGCACTGCGGGCAATCTTACTATTTGTCGTACATTGAACCACACCACAATGTGCTTCTGTGGCACCGCCGATGATGTAAATAGACCCAATTGTTCTATGAAAGCAGGTAACTAAAGTTGTGTAAATATGTGTAAGTTTTTATCGAATCATATTGAATGAATTGCAAGGAACCACAGGGTTGCGGTAAACTCCTGGCATCATGGCATCGCCGACTACTTTCAACGCCAATCACATAACTGGCAAATCGTAGTAGCCTACTTCAGTTGGATGTCATTTCTCTTTCTCTACCCTTCGGATTTCCAGCCATTATCCTATCTTTTGTGGCATAAGTGTGTCGGACCAGCCATCCGAACCGTACGGACACCATGCATGCATCCATATGTTTTTAGTCCTCGCAAAGCTCCGTGTCTTCTATGTGGTCTACTTTTCGAAATACATATGCCTCTGCCCTGTCTCTATATACTGCTTCTTCAGTTCTGTTTTGTTGAACTCCTTGCACCTCTACCACGAGCAGCACCCGAATTAGTTTGAACTCTGTGTGTCCACAAGGGGGCTTTTGATCGAATGCCGATTCTTGGAAGATCAATCCCTAGCGCATTCCTCTGCATGTCGATCTGTGTTGCAATGTTGCTCGTTCATATTAGTTGCCTGCTTGTTGTCTGCCTGAGAATGCCTGCTGCAAACATCATCAAATCTCCCCTGTCATTGTCCTCACCATTCTGAATGTTTTTCGTTACTCGTTTTTCGATATGTTTTGGAAAGACCCCAAACTCGCATGTTACCTTGGCGCGACACCCTTCAATTGTGTGCTAATCTGTGTTGATTTTGTTGTATATACTATCTAGATTTCGTTGTCGTTAAACTCTATCATGTACCGTAAGTGTATTAGCCTTGAGTAAGTCGTAAAGGAAAATTTTGCATGTGGTATTTGGATTACTAATCATAACAAAGCCTAAATTATGTATTATTATATTATGTATGCACTAACTCACTTATCGCTTTTGCATGTGTATACGTTGTTTTTAAAAAGCAACTGCTAAAAACTAAACTATTTATTTAACTAACGCCAAAGACTGCTACATAGTTTATAATATGCTTGAACCTAGTTGAAAAGTTAGTATAAGGATGCAATATTAAAAGGAAAAGCTCTACTAACTGCATTTGAAAAATTAATGAAAGAGAAAACTACCTACCGAACAGGATTCTTGACCTAAAAGGAATGACTTTAATTATAATGACGTAAAATTCACGCACCTCTGCGTTATGATAAAACTCCTTTAAAAACCCCAACTAATGCACAATTCTCGCTTATGAACAGAAATCGGTTGCGCTTCGAGCAACGAGTGCCCCTCACAGCAGGCGTGCATCAATGCACTCTGCGTGGATCCCTGCACCTATGACAATCCCTGCGGCCGCAATGAGGATTGCCGTGTCCTGGACCATCAGCCTACGTGCTCGGGAACTGGACGGACTCCTGGCTGTGAACACTGTCCGCCAGGGGTCAATTGCGATCCCACAACCGGTGCTTGTATCAAGGGTAAGTTTAACGAGAGGCTTTTAATTTGTAACCAAACTCAAAACCTAATAATAGGTGTAAATACAATGTGTACATATTCTAATTTATAAATTAACCTCCCGTTACCCCGTGTAAATACATCTCTCTCCTTAGCTAATGTAACAATAACAACTATTACTACCAAGAACTCCACATCTACCAAGATACCAACGAAACCAAGAACAACAGCTAACCCAAACACAGGCGTCAATAAGACCCCTACTACTGCAAGGGCCAACACCACCACTACTACCACTTCTTCCACTAGCACTGAATCGAGCACAATCACAAGCGCTACTAACCAGACCAGTAGGAATCACATTAAGAAACCAGACACAGAAAGCACCACCTCCCACACCGATGCCACAAGGCGCTACCGCGATGGGGAGAACAATATAACCGATACGCCGACGCCGCGGCCCACGATTCCCACCACCACGTTGCGTGGCGAAGATATAAGTAGTGGTAATCAGGGCCGAACCACATCCCAGCCGAAAAAGACCACTAGACTGGATACTTCCAATGAGGATTTCACAACGGGCAGGCCCCTAGAGCTGCCCACGACGGCGGGCACCACCACTGAGGTGTACGACACCATGATTGCCCCACTGGGCAATACCACAACTGAAAAATCATTAATTAACCCATGTACAGTAGATACTAACTGTGCTCCCAACGAGCACTGTAAACTGGGAAATTGCCGTAAGAAAGGTATAACCACTGCAATTATATGTCAAATGCACGCCACTTTGGGATAAACTCTGGATAAAACCTTTATCCCAAAGTGGCACTAATATTGTTCATAATTTGTACATAATTTCTTATGTATAGGGCATTATGTTTTCTGGAATTTACCAACTAATTTTAATAAACAAAATAAAATTGTACATAATTAGCATAGCCCCTGTACATATTATTATCATTTAAATTGATTTAAAATCACATCAACAGCGAATTAACTTTTTTAACTCACTAAAAAATCCTTTCTAACAAGTAGAACCGCCGGGTTCAGCGAAAACACCCGAACCCTGTCAATCTAACAACGATTGCATTGAGAGCGAGGCCTGTTACATGGGCTTGTGCCAGGATCCGTGCGAATTTGCCAAGATCTGTGCCGCGAGTGCCAAGTGTTCGGCCAAGAGTCATCGTCCGATTTGCACCTGCCCGCAGGGCCATGAGGGCAATCCGATGGTCAAGTGTGTGCCCACTCAAACCTCAAGTAAGGAACTAATCAATTAATCAACAACTTCACTTCATGCATGGCCTTCTCAACAACTAAATCTTTAATAAACTTTCCAATATTTGTAATTAAAATTAAAAATCTCACAACATTTTCCAGTCGAATGCACTGATAACACAGACTGCGGCGTCACTGAGGCCTGCATCAATCAGCGCTGCCAGCATCCTTGCGATGTTCATGATCCTTGCGCGACGAACGCGATTTGCATCAATACCAATCACGCCGCCGAGTGCAGCTGTGCGGATGGTTTCCAGGGCAATGGACTTGTGGGCTGCCAGCCAGGTTAGTATATATATGTTCAAAAAATCAATGCAATGGCACCTCTGTTGTCTAAAAAATCCTCTGCTAATGCCTCACAATGTCTCGTTTCCAACAAAAAATTCTCTTTCATACACTGTACAAATTCCCGTACACCACGCAACAACACATGTATAAAACTTGTACCGTCCTACCAACTATGAAATCTAAAAATCAAAACCAAACCAACAATCTATAAATACACCACACCGATCCAACCGAATCGCACCGTAACCTTAACCAAAAAAACCACAGCACGCTCCCATGTCTGCCAATACAACGAGGATTGTCCGCCGACGAAGCTGTGCGATCGCCTCAACCGGCGCTGCATCAATCCCTGCCAAGAGGACTCGTGCGGCGAGAATGCCGAGTGTATTCCCGTGAATCATGGAACCGATTGCCGCTGTCTGCCTGGCTTCCTGGGCAATGCCTACGTGCAGTGCCTGCCCAGCCAGGGCTGCCGTGCCGATTCCGAGTGTGACTCCAGTCAGGCCTGCATCAATGGCAAGTGCTCGTCGCCCTGCCAGTGCGGAGCCTCGGCGCTCTGCGATGTGGTCAATCATCGTGGTGTGTGCAAGTGCCCGCCGGGCTACAGTGGCAACCCGCAGGTGGGCTGCAGACCGCCCCAGAACCCTTGCGAGCCCAATCCTTGCGGATTGAATGCCTTATGTGAGCTGGACAACGGAAATCCCATCTGCTACTGCCCCAAGGGTCTCACTGGAAATCCTTTCAAGAATTGCAGTAAGTATTTACTAGAAATGTTACCTTTAACTATGTGCCTAACCAAAATATATGAATCCAGTTCCAGAAGGAGATGAATGCACCCCGAATCCCTGTGGCCCCAATTCGGGATGTCGCCGTGTGGATGGCAAGCCCATTTGCTTCTGCCTGCCGGAATATGATGGACAACCGCCTTCGATTCCCTGTGAGCTGCCCTCGAATCCCTGCGACCCGTCACCTTGCGGTCCCAACACTCAGTGCTCGGTGCTGAGCAATGGATTCTCCAAGTGCACCTGTCTGCCGGGATATGTGGAGAGTCCGAATACAATTCGTGGCTGTGTGGAACCTATTAACCCGTGCGACCCCAACCCCTGTGGAACAGGTGCCATCTGTGACTCGTCTCGCCAGCCCGTATGCTACTGCCCCGACAACAAGATCGGAAATCCGTTCAGGCTGTGCGACAAGCCGGCCGTCACTATTGAATTGTGCCAGCCAGGTCCCTGTGGCCGAAATGCTGACTGCTATGTGGCCGGGAATCGCGAGGAATGCTACTGCCGCTCTGGATATGTGGGCGATGCCTATCAGGGATGCCGTGAACCGAGTCGCACCGTGTGCGATCCCAATCCCTGTGGACCTAATGCCAACTGTGTGGTTGCCGGCGACGGGCAGACTGCCTGTGTCTGTCCCGACGGCCTGTCCGGCGACCCAACGTCTTTGATTGGCTGCCACGGCTACGAGTGCCAGGTGGATGCAGATTGTCCAAGCAGCAAGGCTTGCATGGGCTTCCGTTGCTACGATCCCTGTCCCGGAACCTGTGGCCAAGGAGCCAGCTGCCGCGTCGAGGAGCATCATCCCGTTTGCTCGTGCAATTCTGGATTAACTGGAAACCCGGGAGTGCGATGCTATGCCCTGGACCATCCCAAGACGAATCCCTGTGTGCCCAGTCCGTGCGGAAGGAATAGTGAGTGCAAGCTACTTAACAACCGCGCCGTTTGTTCCTGCCTGCCCGGATATTTGGGAGATCCTCAGTCCGGATGTCAGCCAGAGTGCGATATTAACTCGGATTGCGGTGAGACCTTGTCATGCATCAATCATAAGTGCGTGGATCCTTGTGCCGGAGCCATTTGTGGCATTAATGCCATCTGCAATGTGCGCCAGCACACGCCAGTCTGCCTCTGCTTAGACGGATTTGCTGGCGATGCCTTCTTGCAGTGCGTGCCCATTGGAATACTTAAAAATGTATCGCGCGATCCTTGTGCCTCATCGCCATGTGGACCCCATGATGCTTGCTCGGTTTATGGCGATGGGGTGGCCCTCTGTGATCCCTGTTTCGGACCCAACGCCCAGCAGAACCCGCGTTGCCGACCCGAGTGCGTGGCAAATTCGGATTGTCCCTTTGACCGTGCCTGCTTGCGCCAGCACTGCTTGGATCCCTGCCTGGGAACGTGTGGACGCAACGCCATCTGCAATGTTTATGAGCACAACCCGGTTTGTACGTGTCCCACGGGACTCTTTGGCAATCCCTACGAGCAGTGCACGACGCAGTCGGTTATTGTGCCAACACCACAGCCCAGCTGTGCCAAGCTTCAGTGCGGTGCCAACGCGGAGTGCAAGCGCCAGCACAGCGGACTGGCCTGCGTTTGCCGTAAGGGTTACTTCGGAGATCCGCACATTGGCTGCCGGCCGGAATGCGTCCTCAACAGCGACTGTCCGGCGGAGAAGGCCTGTCTGAATTCCAAGTGCGTGGAGGCCTGTTCCGGAGTTTGTGGCATCAATGCTGTTTGCCGTGTGGTCAACCATGCCCCGGTGTGCATCTGTCCAGAGGGATACAGTGGAGACGCCTCTATTGCATGCAATCCCTACTATTTGCCACCTGTGACGCCGCCAGTTCGCCCCCTGCCCTGCGAGCCTTCCCCTTGTGGACCTAACTCGCGTTGCCTGGCCACTCCTGATGGTTATGCCGCCTGTTCCTGCCTACCAAACTTCAAGGGTGCTCCGCCCGTCTGCCAGCCGGAGTGCGTGGTGAGCTCGGAGTGTGCTCCGAACCAAGCTTGTCTGAATCAGAGATGCGCCGATCCATGTCCCGGCATTTGTGGCCGCGGAGCCCGTTGCGAAGTGCTCAACCACAATCCGATTTGCTCGTGCGAGCCCAATTTCGAGGGTGATCCATTCGTGGCGTGCTCGCCCATCCAGGACCCAGGACGCGAAGTCGACGTGCCAAAGAACCCCTGCGTGAAATCCCCCTGCGGACCAAATTCGATTTGCCAGATCAAACAGAACCGTCCCGTGTGCTCATGCGTGGCCAATTACATCGGCAGCCCGCCATATTGCCGGCCGGAGTGCACGCTGAGCAGTGAGTGTCCGGCGGACAAGGCTTGCATCCAGGAGAAGTGCCAGAACCCATGCGCCAATGTCTGTGGACACAATGCTCGCTGCACGGTCATCGCTCACTCGGCCCACTGTAGCTGCGATCAGGGATACGAGGGCGATGCCTTCATCAGCTGCTCCAAGACCAGTGTGGAGAAACCAGGAGATCACATCAGTCCCTGCTACCCGAACCCGTGTGCCGAGAACGCTGTGTGTACGCCCCACAACGATGCCGCTCGCTGTACCTGCATCGAGCCCTACTTTGGCGATCCGTACAGTACTGGCTGTCGTCCGGAGTGCATATACAACTCGGAGTGTCCCTCGTCGCTAGCCTGCATCAAGCAGCATTGTCGGAATCCCTGCACGGCGGCTTGCGGCGCGAATGCTGAGTGTGCGGTAGTCAACCACTTGCCAAGTTGCAGCTGTTCTCGTGGTTTCGAGGGTGATCCCTTCGAGGGCTGCAAGCGAGTGCCGATTGTGGGCCCCGTCAGTGTCTGTGAACCAAATCCCTGCGGACCCAACAGCATCTGTCGCACGGTGGAGGGACATCCTACGTGCAGTTGCCAGGTTGGCTACTTTGGAGCTCCTCCTCAGTGCCGACCCGAGTGCGTGGTCAGCTCAGAGTGCGCCCAGCATCTGGCCTGCATCAACCAGAAATGTACCGATCCTTGCGCCGGAACCTGCGGCTTCAATGCCAAGTGCCAGGTGAACAATCACAACCCGATTTGCTCATGTCCCACCAACTATGTGGGCGATCCGTTTGAACAATGTGTGCCTAAGCGTATGTATATCCTTACAGGGACTTATTTAGCGGTTTATGAAATCTTTTTTTAACAAATATATTTTTCCTTAGCGCCAGAACCGCCGCGTAACGTGGATCCCTGCCTGCCGAGTCCCTGCGGACCAAATGCCAACTGTCGCAATATAAACAACCGAGCCGAATGCTCTTGTGCCGCTGGAATGTTTGGAGCCCCGCCCAACTGCCGGCCGGAGTGTGTGATCAACCAGGATTGCCCATCGAATCGCGCTTGCATCCGTCAGCGCTGCGAGGATCCTTGCATCGGCATCTGTGGCTTTAATGCCCAGTGCTCGACGCAGAACCATCAGCCAACGTGCAGTTGCATCGAAAGTTTCGAGGGCGATCCGTACACCGCCTGCCGAATGCGAGAGAGTGAGTACCTCTCTTTCGATTATTTGCTATCCTTTCCAGGAGCACGGATGCTGTGTGCTCGAGGCGCGCCCTTAATGTTAAATGTTCCTTTCAGTGGTGTTTCTGGAAGTCCTGGCTTGTGGTATATACATCCTATGCATGTTCCTCGTATTATGTACATATTATTGTAGCCTCTCATCTATATATACCTGTATCTGTCTACGTATCATATATCTATAATGTAGCTTTAAGTTTACTATGTCTGTACATTGCTCTTTATTCTCTGCCCGCATCCTGCTTGCTATTTTCATGACCATTCGACAGTCGTGGTACCAGACCCACCCTCCGACCCATGCTATCCATCGCCATGTGGTGCGAATGCCATTTGTCGCGTGCGTAATGGAGCCGGCTCCTGCAGCTGCGTCCAAAACTATTTCGGTGATCCGTACATCAACTGCCGGCCGGAGTGTGTCCAGAATAGCGACTGTCCCGGCAGTCGGGCTTGTATAAATATGAAGTGCCGGGATCCCTGCGCCAATGCCTGCGGATTCAATGCAATCTGCCGGGTGGCCCATCATCAGGCCGTGTGCAGCTGCGAGCCAGGCTTCACTGGCAATCCGCTGCGCGCCTGTGTCGAGAGACCCTCAAGTATGACTCTTAGTCCAAGGGAGGGATTGTTTTGTAGGGAGGATAAAATCTGATTCTGATTAAATCTAATTTTTCGTCCTTTTAAGTTGTCTCAAAAAAAATTCTTCCTTGCAAGCCAATCCCCCTCTTCCCTTCGAGTTCCAATCTAATGGCTTTTCACCCTCCTAGATATGTATTTGCCCCTGCCCCCTGACCCATGTAGACCCTCGCCCTGTGGCCTGTTCAGCACTTGCCATGTGGCTGGCGACCGGCCCGTGTGCGCCTGCTTGCCAAACTATATGGGGGCTCCGCCCAACTGCAAGCCCGAGTGCATGACCAGTGCCGAGTGCCCCTCGGATAGGGCCTGTATCAATCAACGCTGTAAAGATCCGTGTCCCGGAACATGTGGCTACAATGCCCGTTGTCGCTGCACCAACCACTCGCCCATCTGTAGCTGCTACGATGGGTACACGGGGGATCCGTTCCACCAGTGCGTGCCCGAAAGAAGTAGGTTCCCCTTAGGTAGTCCCTCCGTTTGGACAGTTTCGAACTTAAATTATGATGCTTTTATAGAACCAACGCCCATACCCGATCCCATTGTACCGCCAAATCCCTGCGTGCCATCGCCTTGCGGGCCAAACTCCCAGTGCCAAGTTTCCAGCAGCGGAGCGGTCTGCTCCTGCGTGGCCAATTATATAGGACGCCCGCCTGGCTGCCGGCCAGAGTGCAGCATTAATTCCGAGTGTCCAGCCAGAATGGCTTGCGTGAATGCGCGATGCGCCGATCCATGCATTGGGTCGTGTGGCAACAATGCCCTTTGCCATGTCAGCCTCCATGCTCCGGTTTGCATGTGCGAGCCCGGCTACTCTGGCGACCCCTTCTCCGGTTGCTACAAGATCATTGAGAGTAGGTTCTTCTTTTTCGAAATTTCTCCTGGTTAGAGATACTCAATTCCCATGTTTGCCCCGATTCCCCACAGCCCCGATCGAAGTGATCCAACCCTGTCGTCCCAGCCCCTGCGGTTTGAATGCCTTGTGCGAGGAGCGGAATCAAGCCGCCTCCTGCAAGTGTGTGCCCGAGTACTTTGGCGATCCGTATGTCGAGTGCCGACCCGAGTGCGTCATTAACTCCGACTGTCCCCGGTCGAGGGCATGCGTCAACCAGAAGTGCGTGGATCCGTGTCCAGGAATGTGCGGTCACAGCGCCCAATGCGCGGTCTTTAATCATGCGCCCAATTGCGAATGTCTTCCTGGTTACACGGGTAACCCCATTGTCGGCTGCCACCTGGTGCCCGAGGCGCCACGCTGTAAGAATTTGAATTAGCAGCGATGGAAGCCACCTAGGTAGTGGCATTTCCCCTTCCGGGTTCATATTTAAGCTGCAAATATCTCAATTAATTCTTGGGGCATTCCCCTCCTGAAACCCTACCTAGGAGAGCAGAAATCGCTGCAAGCTAGGCCCCCAGTTAGGAACTCTATTAATTTCTGACTTTATGTAGATCCCGACCCCATAGTGCCAGAAAATCCTTGCCAACCCTCGCCGTGTGGCCTCTACAGCAACTGTCGTCCGGTCAACGGCCACGCAGTCTGCTCCTGTGTGCCCAACTATATTGGCTCCCCGCCCAACTGCCGGCCCGAGTGCATGAGCAGCTCGGAGTGCGCACAGGACAAATCGTGTGTCAACGAACGCTGCAAGGATCCCTGTCCGGGTACTTGTGGCAACAATGCCCTCTGCCGCGTGGTCAACCACAATCCCATCTGCTCCTGCAGTCCCGGCTACAGCGGTGATCCGTTTGTGCGCTGCTTCCCGCAAGAGAGTAAGCATCGGCAGGATGTGTCGAAAGAAAAGCTTAGCTTCGGCCAACAGCCGGAGATTTAAATAACCCTGCAAGGATTCTAATTTTTTTTGTCTGGTTTTTAATTATATTATATTTATATATTTATATTTATATAAACTTTATTCTCCTTGCGTCTGTACGAAGATTTTCCTTTCCTGCAGGGCTATTTAAGAGCAGCCACTTCACCAAATCCATTTCATCATCCGAAATTCATTCCATACCAAGCTTGACCATTATACTCTCATCCTCTATATTATATCTTTACCTTTTATGTTTATCTCTTTTATATGTACTCTGTATGGTATGGCTTTATTTTGGTGCATGCTGTTTATCCATTGGTGGTGACTTGTGATGGTTGTTTATGGTGAATGTAGAGCGACCCATCGTCCACGAGGACCCGTGCGTTCCAACGCCCTGCGGGCCAAACTCTCAGTGTCGGGTGTCGGCGGCCAATGAGCAGGCGGTCTGCTCATGCTTGCAACATTATGTGGGTAGGGCGCCAAACTGCCGGCCGGAGTGCACCTCGGACTCCGAGTGTCCGGGCAATTTGGCCTGCATAAATCTGCGCTGCCGGGATCCGTGTGTCGGTACCTGCGGCATCCAAACCACCTGCCTTGTAAATAATCATAGACCCATTTGCCGCTGCCTCGAAGGTTATGCCGGGGATCCATTCTCAGAGTGTAGTCCGAAGAGTAAGGGATCTGAATGCTGTCTGCGGCTCCAGCCAGATACTAAAGAGTTATCCTTTCCCCCTATATCCCACCCCCAGTTATTGTCCCGCCAGAGGTGGCACAGCCCTGCAACCCAAGTCCCTGTGGAGCCAATGCCGTGTGCAAGGAGCGCAATGGCGTAGGCTCTTGCCTGTGTCTGCCGGAATACAATGGGGACCCGTACACCGAATGCCGCCCGGAGTGCGTGCTGAATAGTGACTGCTCGAAGAATCGCGCCTGCCTGAACAACAAATGCCGCGATCCCTGTCCCGGCGTCTGTGGCGTCTCCGCCGAATGCCATGTCATCAATCATGCCCCCAGCTGCAGTTGCCCCTCGGGATACACGGGCAATCCTTCTCAGCATTGTCGGGAGATACCAAAATGTAGGATATAGTTCTCCGCAGAGTGGGTCAAATTTTTAGGACCCAATTTTGGAATCCATAAAAATTGACCCACTCTTTTGTATAGATCAATTTTTCCAAAACGGATCCAATAACGTATGATCATAACTTTTAGTGGCCCCACCCGTGGAAGCCTGTCGCCCATCACCCTGCGGTCCCTATAGCCAGTGCCGTGAGGTGAATGGTCATGCGGTCTGCTCTTGCGTTACCAATTATATTGGAACTCCGCCCGCCTGTCGGCCAGAGTGCTCGGGTAGCTCCGAGTGCTCCCAGGACAGGGCGTGTGTGAATCAGCGCTGTGTGGACCCGTGTCCCGGCACCTGTGGCAACGAGGCCATCTGCAAGGTGACCAACCACAACCCCATCTGCTCGTGTCCCGCCGGCTACAGCGGCGATCCGTTCGTACGCTGTGCCCCCTGGCAGGAGGAGCCCGAGCATCCCAAGTCAAATGAGAATCCCTGTGTTCCCAGTCCCTGCGGTCGTAATTCCCAGTGTCGTGTTGTGGGCGAGACGGGTGTGTGTTCCTGCCTGCCGAATTTCGTGGGCAGGGCGCCGAACTGTCGCCCGGAGTGCACTCTCAATACCGAGTGTCCGGCCACCTTGGCTTGTATTAACGAGCGCTGTCAGGATCCCTGTCCGGGATCGTGTGGCTTCAATGCCTACTGCAGTGTGGTGAATCACTCGCCCGTCTGCTCCTGCGACAATGGTTTCACTGGTGATCCGTTCGCCGGCTGCAATCCGCAAAGTAAGCTCTTGCCCGACTTTTTTCCCTTTGGAATGCGCCTTAATAACTTGTTTCCAATGACCAGTTCTGCCCGAACCCGATGAGCGCCTGACGCCCTGCCAACCCTCGCCCTGTGGCCCCAACGCCGAGTGCCGCGAGCGCAACGGTGCCGGCTCCTGTACGTGTCTGCCGGAATACTTCGGTGATCCGTACAGCGGCTGTCGTCCGGAGTGCGTGGTGAACAGTGATTGTTCGCGCGACAAGTCGTGCGTCAACCAGAAATGCGTGGATCCTTGTCCAGGTGTTTGTGGCCTGAATGCCGAGTGCCGTGTGTCCAATCACCTGCCCAGCTGCTCTTGCCTGGCAGGCTACACTGGAAATCCGTCGAGTGCGTGCCGTGAAATACCCCAATTGCCCCCACCACGTAGGTTTCCCCAAGCACTAACCAATGGCCAGCAAATCCAACTGATCCAACACTCCTCGTACTTCCCCTCAGCCGAACGGGATGAGCATCCCTGTAGACCCTCGCCCTGCGGCCCCTACAGCCAGTGCCGCGAGGTCAACGGCCATGCCGTGTGCTCCTGCCTGCAAGGCTTTGTTGGCTCCGCACCGAGCTGCCGGCCCGAGTGCATCATTAGCTCGGACTGTGCCCAAGATCTCAACTGTCAGAATCAGAAGTGCGTGGACCCCTGTCCGGGCACTTGCGGCATCGAGGCCCGCTGCCAGGTCATTAACCACTACCCTGCATGCTCCTGTGCCCCAGGTTTTACCGGAGATCCCTTCAACCGATGCACTAAGATATTGTGTAAGCATGATTAGCTCCACCTTGGATTTGAGAGAGGAACGGGGGAAAAAGCTAAATGGGATAGACTATTATTTTAAATTCTTAATTCTACTTTTCCGTTATGAAACTGTGAAGAAATCTGGTTACTAGATTACCTATAGATTACCCCACTTAGCTTGTGCCCACTCCTACCCAAACTCCTGCATGTATATACACCCTTTAATGTTTGATTTCTATATTTTCTATTTATGTTTTTATTTTATGTACACTCTCTGTAAAACCACTATCCAACTCTACTATCTCCTATGATCCTCTGTAAATTGTTGTGTAACTGTGTGTGCTATGTGTACTATCGACTATCTGGCATGTCTCTGTGTGGCTGTAGTGGAGCCCACGCCCGCGGAAAAGTCCGGTAATCCCTGCATCCCCTCACCGTGCGGCCCCAACTCGAAATGCATCGATGTCCACGGTTCACCTGCATGCTCCTGTCTGCCCGACTACCTTGGCCGTCCGCCCAACTGCCGGCCCGAGTGCCTCAGCAGTGCTGACTGCCCGGCGAATCTGGCCTGTGTGAACCAGCGCTGCACGAATCCATGCATCGGCGCCTGTGGCCTGCACTCCGTGTGCACGGTCATCAAGCACCGGCCGACATGCGAGTGTGTGCCTGGTTACACCGGAGATCCCTTCTCCGGCTGTGCGATTGTACAGCAAAGTAATAAATAAATTCAATGCATGCTCATAACTCTCATTGATTCCATTCTAATCCTTGAATTCGATTTTCCCCTTTTCTCCTCTAGTTGCACCCCCGGAAGAGCCGAGAAATCCATGCAATCCCAGTCCCTGTGGCGCCAATGCCATCTGCCGGGAGCGCAACGGTGCCGGCTCCTGCGCCTGTCTGCCCGAATACTTTGGAGATCCGTACAGCGGCTGCCGGCCGGAATGTGTCCAGAACGACGACTGTGATCGGTCGCGAGCCTGCATCAACAACAAGTGCCAGGATCCTTGCCCCGGCGCATGCGGCATTAATGCCGAGTGCCGAGTCCTGAATCACGGACCAAATTGCAACTGTTTCGATGGCTATACCGGAGATCCGCATCGTGCTTGCTCGCTCATCGAGGTGGTTACCCGCCGGCCGGAGAACCCATGCCAGCCATCGCCCTGCGGACCATACAGCCAGTGTCTAGACACCAACAGCCACGCCGTGTGCAGCTGCCTGGAGGGCTACATCGGAGCCCCGCCCAGCTGTAAGCCGGAGTGTGTCGTCAGCTCGGAGTGCCCCCAGAACAGGGCTTGCATCAATCAGAAATGCGAGGATCCGTGCCGCGGCTCTTGCGGCAACAATGCCAAGTGCCAGGTGGTAAACCACAATCCCATCTGTACCTGCCAGCCCGGCATGACGGGAGATCCCATCTCAGGTTGCCTGCCCACTGAAGTTGGCAAGACATCGGACAATCCGTGCGTGCCATCGCCATGCGGACCGAACTCCAATTGCCGTGTGATTGGCAACCAGGCTGCCTGCTCCTGCGAAACCAGCTTCATCGGTCGTCCACCCAATTGCAGACCAGAGTGTACAAACAACGACGAATGCCAGAATCATCTGTCCTGCCAGAACGAGCGCTGCGTCGACCCGTGTCCCAGTTCTTGCGGCAACAACGCCATCTGCCAGGTGGTGCAGCACAATGCCGTTTGCTCCTGCGCCGATGGATACGAGGGAGAGCCTCTGTTTGGCTGCCAACTCATCCCAGCTGTGCTTCCCACAGAGCCGCCGACTTCCCCCTGCGAACCATCGCCCTGCGGCCCGCATGCCGAGTGCCGAGAGAGGAATGGAGCCGGCGCCTGCTACTGCCACGACGGGTTTGAGGGCAATCCCTACGATGCCCAGCGTGGATGCCGACGCGAATGTGAGATCAACGACGAATGCTCTCCGACCCAGGCCTGTGTGCGTTTCAAGTGCGTCGATCCCTGCGACAATATCTGTGGAGATTATGCCATTTGCACGGTGGAAAAGCATGTGCCCACTTGCAACTGCCCGCCGGGATACACAGGAGATCCGTTCTTCAGCTGCAAACCCGTGCCAGTTACCCCGAGACCGCCTCTGAATCCATGCAATCCCTCGCCTTGCGGACCCAACAGCAACTGCCGGGCCATGAACAACCAGGCGGTGTGCTCCTGCCAGTCAGGATTTGTGAACCAGCCGCCCAACTGCCGGCCAGAGTGCGTGGTCAGCGCCGAGTGCGCTCCAGAAAGGGCGTGTGTGAACAAGCAGTGCGTGGATCCGTGCCTGCACACCTGCGGCATTCGTGCCATTTGCAGCACCAAGAACCACAGCCCCATCTGCACTTGTCCGCGCGGCATGACCGGAGATCCGTTTGTACAGTGCACTAAGGTGGCCATCACTACTCCCGGAACCACACCCTCGCCGCCACCAGCCTCGTGTGTGCCCTCGCCCTGCGGACCCAATGCCAAGTGCCAGATTGTGGGCAACAGCCCGGCCTGCTCCTGCCTGCCCAACTACATTGGTGCCCCGCCTCGCTGCCGACCGGAGTGCGTTTTGAACTCTGAATGTGGACCCACGGAGGCGTGCATCAACCAGAAGTGCGGTGATCCCTGCTCAGGCTCCTGCGGATTCGAGGCCAAGTGCCATGTGCTCAACCACCTGCCCATCTGCAACTGCATCGAGGGCTACGAGGGGGATCCTTTCGTGCGCTGCACCAAGAAACCAGAGGAAAGAAAAGAACCAGTCGTGAATGATCCGTGCAATCCCAGTCCCTGTGGCCAGAATGCGGATTGCTTTGCGGGAGAGTGTCGCTGCCAGAATAATTACCAAGGAAATCCCTACGAAGGCTGCCGGCCAGAGTGCACACTATCTGCGGATTGTCCCAGGGATAAGGCCTGCACCCGGAACCGCTGCGTGGATCCCTGCCCCGGCGTCTGCGGCAACAATGCGTTGTGCGAGGTAATGAACCACATTCCGGTGTGCTCATGCCTCCAGGGCTACGAGGGTGATCCGTTTACCAACTGTCGCGTGAAGCCCATCGTCGAGGTTCCCATTATTGAGGCCTGTAACCCGTCTCCGTGTGGCTCCAACAGCCAGTGCCGCGATGTCAACGGCCATGCGGTTTGCTCATGCCTGGAGGGCTACATTGGTGCCCCGCCGCAGTGTCGCCCCGAGTGCGTGGTTTCCAGCGAGTGTTCCGCCCTGCAGGCTTGCGTTAACAAGAAGTGCGTGGATCCCTGCTCTGCTGCCTGCGGACGCGAGGCCCGCTGTGAGGTCATCAATCACAGTCCCATTTGTGGCTGCCCACCCGGCCGAACTGGTGATCCGTTCAAGCAGTGCGTGGAGATAGTCATGCCGCCGGATGTGAAAACTGTCGATCCCACAGATCCTTGCGTGCCCTCGCCCTGCGGGCCCAACTCCATCTGCAAGCCGGATAGAAATGGCCCCGTCTGCCAGTGCCAGCCCGAGTTCTTTGGCTCGCCACCCAACTGCCGACCCGAGTGCATCATCAATCCGGATTGCCTGTCCACGCAGGCCTGTATCAACAACAGATGCAGCAATCCCTGCCCTGAGTCGTGTGGCACCAACGCCGAGTGCCGCGTTATCGGCCACACGGTGTCCTGTTCGTGTCCTCCCGGCTTTGCCGGCAATGCCTTTGTTCAGTGTGTGCAGCAGCAGGAGGAGCCAGTGAAGCCCTGCCAGCCATCGCCATGTGGAGCCAATGCCGAGTGCATTGAACGGAACGGAGCCGCTGCCTGCAAGTGTATCGATGAATACCAGGGCAATCCCTATGAGGGCTGCCGCCCAGAGTGTGTCCTCAGCTCGGATTGTCCCACGGACAAGGCGTGCATCCGTAACAAGTGCCAAGATCCTTGCCCCGGAATCTGTGGACTCAACGCCCAATGCTACGCTGTGAATCATGTCCCTAATTGTGTCTGCAACGATGGATTCACTGGCGATCCATTTGCCAGCTGTCGCCGTGTGGAGGTCACCCCTCCGCCACCCGTTGCCGATCCCTGTGTTCCCTCACCGTGCGGAGCCAACAGTAAGTGCCGCCTGGCCAATGGATTGGCCGTATGCTCCTGCCTGGAGACCTTTGTGGGTGCTCCGCCGAACTGCAAGCCGGAGTGCACGGTTAACGCCGAATGTCCCTCGACGAAGGCGTGCCACAAGTTCCGCTGCGCCGATCCCTGCGCTAAGACATGCGGCCTGAATGCCAAGTGCGAGGTGATCAACCACAACCCGATCTGCAGCTGTCCATTGGATATGACGGGCGATCCGTTCGCCCGTTGCTACCCGGCACCACCACCGCCGCCGCCAGGACCCAAGGAGGAGCCGGTGAGGCCATGCCAGCCGTCGCCATGTGGCCTCTACTCAGAGTGTCGCGTGCGCGATGAGCAGGCTTCCTGCTCCTGCCTGCCCAACTATATCGGAGCGCCGCCCAACTGCCGACCCGAGTGCATTGTAAACACTGACTGTGCTTCCGACCGAGCCTGCATCGCCGAGAAGTGTCGCGATCCTTGCGACGGCTCGTGCGGAGTGAATTCGGAGTGCCGCATTCAGAACCACCTGGCTATCTGCACTTGCCGTGGAGGATTCACCGGCGATCCGTTTGTACAGTGCGTCGAGGTTATTGAGGCCATAACGAAGTCGCCTCCTCTTGAGAGCGAGGATCCTTGCGACCTGCAGCCCTGCGGATCGAATGCCGAGTGCAGAAATGGCATCTGTAGCTGCCTGCCGGAGTACCGAGGAGATCCCTACACTGGCTGCCGTCCCGAGTGCACCCTGAGCACGGATTGTCCGCCCACCAAGGCGTGCCTGAACAAGAAGTGCGTCGATCCCTGCCCCGGAGTGTGTGGCCAGAACTCCCAATGCGACGTCTCCAATCACATCCCGATTTGCAGCTGCCTGCAGGGCTACACGGGCGATCCGTTCGTCCATTGTCGCCAGGAGACGCCTGTGCCGAAGGATCCATGCCAGCCCAACCCTTGCGGACCCAACAGCGTGTGCCAAATATCTGGACAAGGGCCCGTGTGTGCCTGCCAAGCGGGCATGCTGGGCTCACCGCCGGCCTGCAAGCCCGAGTGCATCGTCAGCTCCGAGTGCTCGCTGCAAACTGCCTGTGTGAACAGGAAGTGCGTGGATCCGTGTCCCGGAGCATGTGGACAGTTCGCCCGTTGCCAGGTTATCAACCACAATCCGTCCTGCTCCTGCAATTCGGGCTACACTGGCGATCCGTTCACGCGCTGCTACCAGGAGGAACGCAAGCCCATACCAACGACCCCGGAGAATCCATGCCAGCCCTCACCTTGCGGACCCAATTCCGAGTGCAAGGTGCTGAACGGCAATGCCGCCTGCTCGTGTGCAGCCACCTTTATTGGAACGCCACCCAGCTGCCGACCCGAGTGCTCCATCAATCCGGAATGCCCGCCGACCAAGGCCTGCATTCGCCAGAAATGCTCGGATCCATGTGTTAATGCCTGTGGATTCAATGCCCGCTGTAATGTGGCCAATCATCAACCCATCTGCACCTGCGATGTGGGCTATACTGGAGATCCGTTCACCGGCTGTCAGAAGGAGCAAGGTAGGACCACGTTTTCCTTTATTAACTCAGATGTTAGGCCGAGGCGTAAGCTTTTAAACAATAGTTTTGTGGGTTTCGGCTGCTTTCAACAAAAAACAATGATGCACAGCATAAATATGATTTTACGCCTTGGAAATTTAGTTTAAAGAATTGGAAACTTTTGCAATTTAACTTTACTTATGGACCCGCCTTTGAAATGTGTTAAAACAATTTGGAAAATACCAAAATGATTTTATTTGAATTTCTTAGATTAATTACCATTTACCCTTGCCTAAAATATCCCTTTTAAAGCAAAGTTTCCCTTTCGTTAGAAGCGCATTAAAATGAGATATAAATATTTTATAAAAAATATAACAATTGCAAGCGTTGTAATTGTTAATATTCAATTTTTTAGAAAGCCATATTTGTTGGCACTTTTGTATTAATCTTTCAGCTCATTCGCGTGACTTGTTCTAATGCGCTTTTAGGCAGATTTTTGTATCACTTTATTTACACCTTAAATTATGATCTATGATTAAGGCACACACAGGCACAATGCATTGCAAAGAAAAGTGTTTTCAAGTTTTTTTAATACACAAAATCACAAAAAAAAAGAACACAAATCACTTGAGCAAAATGCAAAATTCAAGAAGCACGAACTCTGTACGAGTTGTCTGAGTGTTTGGTGGCTCTTGGATGTGTCTGTCTTGTGGGTTAGTCAAAGATTATAATTAGTTCTAGTCAATATTTACCTATTTGCTTTTATATTGCCCCTAACGCCTGAATATTACAATATGCAAACTTGCCACGCCTTTATTATTGCTTCCTTATATGCCACCTTTAATGCCTCACAAAGAAACACACCCGCCTTTTGACCTTTGCCTCCTAACCCTTGATTTTGTTGTTGTTTTCGACCCGAAAAGGATTTATTTGAATTTGATTTTGGGAGTATAATCAACGCGAAATGCTTTTACCTAATTCGTTTTATTTGGCCCCATGTCTCTCCACTCCACTCCGCTTACTACCCCCAAATTGAACTTAACCCAACTACCCATGAATTGAGTACAGAGTTGTTGTTGACCCCAAGCCTGACCCTGACCCTTAGCCAAAATTCTTGCCTTTGAAAATCGCCAAAGATATTTACCTAAGAATTTAGTAATATTTAAAATGTTTAACCTTAGAAAGTTGTTTAACAGCGAGCAAACAATAAATCAAACGATATAACCCCGCAAATAAACACTTGTTTTACTTATGCACTTACCACAAAAAACAACAAAAACAAAATAAAATAAAATAAACACTGCCAAAGCACTCAACTTAGCACACAAGAAACGTTTAACCAAAACTAAACGAAGCGTTAGCTGCACCTCAACTGCATTATCCTCCAGTGGATCGATTAATGCCAACACCTTAACTCGTAATCGTACTCTAATCCCGCTACAATAATACCACAACTGCAATCGGATTAAAAAGCTGCAAACAAACAATTAAAAAAACAAATAAACAAACCAACAAAAAGCCAAAGACAACGCCAGGTGTGTTGCAAATGCAAATTTACTAAAACCCAGATCGCTCGAGAGCTAAAAATGCTAATCTCTGTCCACGTTTGTCTCTCTCCCATCCGACTCCGTCTCTTCCCCCACCTTTAGAGCGCATTGTCAATGAACAGGTGACCCCCTGCGAACCCAATCCCTGCGGCTCGAATGCCGTGTGCCGCGAGAGGAATGGCATTGGCTCCTGCCAGTGCCTGCCCGATCACTTTGGTGATCCGTATCAGTCATGCCGTCCGGAATGCGTTCGGAACTCGGACTGTTCCTCGAACAAGGCGTGCCAGCAGCAAAAGTGCCGCGATCCCTGCCCAGGCACCTGTGGCACCAACGCCGACTGCAGTGTCACAAACCACTTGCCCACCTGCACGTGCCGCATCGGATATACGGGCAATCCGTATAGCTACTGCCATGTGGAACCGGCCCAACGTAAGATACCAAATCCCAACTATAACCAGCTTTTTTGCGGTCCTGACCCCCAGCCCATCCTTTGCAGCGATTCGCCTGGCCGAACCAACTCAGCCCTGTCGCCCCTCGCCGTGCGGTCCCAATTCTCAGTGTCGCGAACTCAACGGCCAGGCTGTGTGCTCCTGCCTGGAACTCCACATCGGCCTGCCCCCCAACTGCCGACCCGAGTGTGTGTTAAGTACCGAGTGTCCCACCGACAAGGCTTGCATCAGCCAGCGTTGCCAGGATCCCTGCCCCGGCACGTGTGGCATCAATGCCGAGTGCCGGGTCCGCAATCACAGCCCTCTTTGTCAGTGTCGCCAAGGTTTCACTGGTGACTCCTTTACCCGTTGCTATGCCCTGCCACGTAAGAGTTTCGCTTCTTTTGATCTCGAAGATGGTGTTGCTAATAGTAGAAATATATCCAACCCAGCCCCACCTGCCGTAATCGAACGCGTTGAGCGTGATCCTTGCCTGCCATCGCCCTGCGGCCTGAACAGTCAGTGCCGAAATGTCCAGGGTGTGCCTTCCTGCTCCTGTCTGCCCGAATTCCTGGGTGCGCCGCCCAACTGTAGGCCCGAGTGCACCATCAGTGCCGAGTGTGCCTCCAATCTGGCTTGTATACGGGAGAAGTGTATAGATCCCTGTCCGGGATCGTGTGGCTATGCCGCCGAGTGTAATGTGGTGAACCACACGCCCATCTGTGTGTGTCCAACTGGCTTTACGGGTGATCCGTTTAGTAGCTGTCGCCCTGCCCCACCAGAACCTGTGCAAAGTAAGGCTAAGGAATGCCAGCGAATTATTTTCTGTGCTAACAAAGTAACTCCCTTCGTGATAGGCGAATATGTGGATCCCTGCAACCCATCGCCTTGTGGTGCCAATACCCAGTGCAATGCTGGAGTGTGCACATGTTTGGCCGAATTCCATGGTGATCCCTATTCCGGCTGCCGGCCGGAATGTGTCTTGAATTCGGATTGTGCCAGGGACAAAGCCTGCCTGCGCAGTAAATGCGTGAATCCCTGTCCTGGCACTTGTGGCGAGAATGCCATCTGCGATGTCATCAACCATATACCCATGTGCAGGTGCCCCGATGGCACTGCTGGCAGTGCCTTCATCCGCTGCTCCCCCGTGCAGAGTACGTTTTTGGGACATTTATTTCCTCAGATCTCCCCAGATAATAATAAATCAAATCCAAACCCACCCATAGTTTCAGTTGTAACCAATCCTTGCCGCCCATCGCCATGCGGGCCCAACTCGCAGTGCCGCGAGGTTAATCAGCAGGCAGTTTGTTCATGCCTTCCCAGCTTTATCGGGGCTCCGCCCTCATGCCGGCCGGAGTGCACCTCGAATGCCGAGTGTGCGCCCAGGCAAGCGTGTCTGAATCAACGGTGTGGGGATCCTTGCCCCGGAACCTGCGGAGTGGGTGCCAATTGCGCTGTGGTCAGCCACAGTCCCTTCTGCACCTGTCCTGAGCGTTTCACAGGCAATCCGTTCATTCGTTGCCAGCCTCAGAGTAAGAATTCCCAGTTAGTCCGCCAAGTGCATTATTTAAAGGATAATTACCTATCCCCAGTTGAGCCCATTCGCGATATTGTACCCACTGATCCGTGCCGCCCATCGCCGTGTGGACCCTATGCCCAATGCCGACCCGTGGGAGAAGCCCCCGCCTGTTCCTGTCTGGAATCTTATATAGGACGGCCGCCCAACTGCCGGCCAGAGTGTGTGACCAGCTCGGACTGTGCCAGTCAGCTGGCCTGCGTCAACCAGAAGTGTGTGGATCCATGCCCAGGCCGCTGTGGCCTCAATGCCGAGTGCCGTGTGGTCAGCCACGCGGTGCAGTGCATCTGCCTACAGGGCTTCACCGGCGATCCATTTGTGCAGTGCAGTCCGGAGATTGTGCGGGATATAGAGATCCGCACGCCCTGCAATCCCAGTCCGTGTGGAACGAATGCCGTATGCCGCGACCGAAACGGCGTCGGATCCTGCCAGTGTCTGCCCGAATACTTTGGAGATCCGTATCAGGGCTGCCGCCCGGAGTGTATGCTTGACTCGGACTGCCCATCGAACCGGGCCTGCCAGCAGCTGAGGTGCCAGGATCCGTGCCCAGGAACATGTGGACTCAATGCCAACTGCCAAGTAGTCAATCATCTTCCCACCTGCAATTGCCTGGCCGGTTATGTGGGTGACCCATACCGCCAATGCAGTCGCCAGCCGGAACGTAAGCAATCAGCGGATTATTCCTCTTTCCATTTACTTATGTCCCTTCTGTACTGTAGCCCCGCAAAACGAATATGTGAATCCCTGCCAGCCCACACCCTGCGGCCCCAACTCTCAGTGCCGCGTCTCCAATGAGCAAGCGGTTTGCTCTTGCCTGCCCCAGTTTGTGGGCACCCCGCCCGCCTGCCGACCCGAGTGCACCATCTCCTCGGAGTGCTCGGCGGATAAGGCGTGCGTGAACCAGAAATGCGTGGATCCTTGCACGCCGAACACCTGCGGCAGCAATGCCGTGTGCAGGGTGCGCAATCACAGTCCCATTTGCAGTTGCCTCAGCGGCTACACAGGCGACGCCTTCACGCGTTGCTTCACCATTCCACGTAAGCTCGGCCTACCTTTTCCTGGAATAAATGAGAGTAGTAAACAATTCCTTAACATAGCGCCGCCCATCGAGACCAAAGATGAGCCCCTGCGAGATCCCTGTGTGCCCACGCCCTGCGGCCCCAATTCCGAGTGCCGCAACATTAATGGAGTGCCCGCTTGTTCCTGCTTGGCCACCTTCATCGGCCAGGCTCCCAACTGTCGGCCGGAGTGTACAATTAACTCGGAATGCCCCAGTCAGCTGGCGTGCATCAATCAGAAGTGTCGCGATCCCTGTCCAGGCGCCTGCGGGCTCAATGCCGTCTGCAGTGTCATCAATCATACGCCTCTCTGCGCCTGCATCGATGGTTATATTGGCAATCCGTTCACCAACTGCAATCCCAAGCCGCCAGAACGTAGGTTTCCCGAGCCAGTTAATAAATTTAGCTATTGTTTATCCCCCTCTCCCCTTAATGTAGCCACAACGCCACCAGTTGCCGATGATCCTTGCAATCCCTCGCCTTGCGGCTCCAATGCCCTCTGCCGAAATGGTCAATGCTCTTGTATACCCGAGTACCAGGGAGATCCGTATGTCTCCTGCCGTCCAGAGTGTGTTCTGAACACGGATTGTCCTCGGGATAGAGCCTGCGTGCGAAACAAGTGCGTTGATCCTTGCCCTGGAACGTGCGGCGTAAATGCCCTTTGCGAGGTTCCCAACCATATTCCCATCTGCCGCTGCCCCGAGCAGATGACCGGAAATGCATTCTTCGAGTGCCGCCCTGCGGCTCCCGCTAAAATCCAAAATCCCTGCCAGCCCTCGCCGTGTGGGCCGAATAGCCAGTGCCGGGTGGTGCAGCAGACCGCGGTCTGCTCCTGCCTGACCGACTATGTGGGCAGTCCGCCGCAATGCCGCCCCGAATGTGTCAGCAATTCCGATTGTCCTGCCGATCAGGCTTGCCAGAATATGAAATGCCGTGATCCTTGTCCCGGCACTTGTGGCTTTAATGCCCTCTGTAACGTGGTCAATCACAGCCCCTTCTGCCGCTGCCCCGCTGGCATGTCTGGAAATCCTTTCGTTAGCTGCCAGCCGATAAGTAAGTCATCCTGGATTTTTACTGCTTCTCCTGCCGGGGCTAAGCCTGATGTTTTTGCAGTTCAACGCGAGGAGAGACCACAGAATCCCTGCCAGCCCTCCCCATGTGGACCCAATTCCGAGTGCCGGGTATCAGGAGACTCGCCATCTTGCTCCTGCCTAGCCGAGTTCGTAGGCGCCCCGCCCAACTGC
The DNA here is from genome assembly GCA_008042485.1 of Drosophila mayri. NCBI lineage: Eukaryota > Metazoa > Arthropoda > Insecta > Diptera > Drosophilidae > Drosophila > Drosophila mayri. The sequence goes on from VNJN01007587.1 coordinate 25,504, forward strand.
CGTCCCGAGTGCATATCCAACTCGGAGTGTCCCACAAACCGCGCCTGTGTTAATCAGAAATGCGCCGATCCCTGCCCTGGTCTGTGCGGTGCCAATGCCAATTGTCGGGTGTTCAGCCACACGGCCATGTGCTTGTGCGACAGCGGCTTCACTGGGGATCCGTTTAGTCAGTGCAGCCCCGTCTGGGATGCCCCCATTGAGGTTCTGCAGCCGTGCAATCCCAGTCCTTGTGGCGTCAATGCCAAGTGCGAGGAGCGTGGCGATGCCGGCTCATGCCAGTGTCTACCTGACTACTTTGGAAATCCCTACGATGGCTGCCGTCCCGAGTGCGTTCTGAACTCTGACTGCCCCTCGAATTTGGCATGTGTGAACCAGAAGTGTCGGGATCCCTGTCCCGGAACTTGCGGTCAGAGCGCCGAGTGCCAGGTGGTGAATCACTTGGCCACCTGTAATTGTCTGCCAGGCTTCACCGGCGATCCGTACAGCCTGTGCCGCTTAGTAGTCAACGAACCACGTAAGGATGCCGCCGTTTGCCCCCAAAAATTTTCTCTCCATCGCCGTTGTTTGTTTTTTGTAGCTCAACGCGTGTATGTAAATCCCTGCCAGCCGTCGCCATGCGGTCCAAACTCCCAATGCCGGGAAGTTAATGAGCAAGGGGTGTGCTCCTGCCTGCCAGAGTTCATTGGCAATCCGCCCGCCTGCCGACCCGAGTGCACCAGCAGCTCGGAGTGCGCAGCCGACAAGGCTTGTGTGAACCGCAAGTGCGTGGATCCCTGCCCGAATGTCTGTGGCCAACAGGCCGAGTGCCGCGTACGGAACCACAATCCGATTTGTACTTGCCTCAGTGGCTTCACCGGAGATCCATTCACCCGCTGTTACCGTCAGCCACGTAAGAAACTCAGCCGAGTCCGAGAAAAAACAGAATTTGGTTACAAAAAAAAAAAACAACTCAATTCCAGCTCCGCCGCCCGTGGTTATTGAACGCGAACCCCTTGATCCTTGTCTTCCCTCGCCTTGCGGACCAAACTCGCAGTGTCGCGAGATTCATGGCACACCGTCTTGCTCTTGTTTGCCCCAGTTCTTGGGTACTCCACCCAGCTGTCGCCCGGAGTGCTCCATTAATGCCGAGTGTCCCAGTCATCAGGCCTGCATAAATCAGAAATGTCGCGATCCCTGTCCCGGCTCCTGCGGCCTGAACACGCAGTGCAATGTGGTGAATCACACGCCCATCTGCAGCTGCTGGGTGGGTTACATCGGTGATCCATTTAGCGTTTGCAATCCCGAGCCGCCGCAGCGAAGTAAGATTTATTGTCAGTGAAATAAAGAGCAGAAATATAACTTTAGATATTCCTAAATCAGTTCAAGAGCCCTTGCCGCCAGAGGATCCATGCAATCCCTCGCCCTGTGGCTCCAATGCCATCTGCAATAACGGAGTCTGCTCTTGCCTGCCCGAGTATCACGGAGATCCGTATACGGGCTGCCGGCCGGAGTGCGTTTTGCACACCGACTGTGACCGCAGTCGAGCCTGTGTGCGGCACAAGTGTGTTGATCCCTGCCCCGGCATCTGCGCCAGTAATGCCATATGCGAGGTTCTTAACCATATTCCAAACTGCCGCTGTCCCGAGAGGATGCAGGGCAATGCCTTTGTCCAATGTAGTCCAGTTCCACGTAAGAAATATACACAAGATGCCCCCTGTTTAGCTTTTATTATGTCCCAACTTCACAGAACTCGACGTGCCGAAGAATCCCTGCCAGCCCTCGCCCTGCGGGCCCAATTCTCAGTGCCGTGTTGCCAACCAGCAGGCCATCTGCTCCTGCATCTCGCCCTTCATCGGAAGCCCACCGTTCTGCCGGCCGGAATGCACCACCAACTCCGAGTGCCCGTTGAATCTGGCCTGTCTCAACCAGAAGTGCAGTGATCCCTGTCCTGGCGTCTGCGGCCGCAATGCCCAGTGCCATGTGACCAATCACAGCCCCTTCTGCCGCTGCCTGGAACGCTACACGGGCAATCCTTTCGTCAGCTGCCAGCCGATCATTGAGCCTCCTGTGCCTCCGCCCAGGCAAACCTGCCTGCCGTCTCCATGTGGACCATATTCCCAATGCCGAGAGGTGAACGACTTGCCCTCGTGCACATGTTTGGCGGAATATATTGGAGCGCCGCCGAATTGCCGGCCAGAATGTGTTACCAGCTCGGAGTGCCCCACAAACCAGGCTTGCATTCAGCAAAAGTGCCGCGATCCCTGTCCAGGACTCTGTGGACAGGCGGCGATATGTCGCGTGATATCGCATACGCCAAGCTGTGTGTGTCCCGAGGGCATGGAGGGCGATCCCTTCACCATATGCACCGAGAGGAGAATTCAACAGCTCGACCAATTGGACCCCTGCAATCCAAGCCCCTGTGGCGTCAATGCCCGATGCACTTCTCGCCAGGATGCTGGCTCCTGCCAGTGCTTGCCCGAGTACTTTGGCAATCCATACGAAGGCTGTCGCCCAGAGTGTGTCCTCAATTCGGATTGTCCCTCGAATAGGGCGTGCCAGCAGCAAAAGTGCCAGGATCCGTGTCCGGGAACTTGTGGCCAAAATGCTATCTGCAATGTCCTAAACCATGTGCCCAGCTGTAGCTGCATCATTGGCTATTCCGGTGATCCCTATCGCTTGTGTCTCCCCGAACGCCAACGTAAGAATATTTATGGAAATTTATTCCGCCGCCCAGAAACCAATAAATCTCCTAATTTTATAGCCATCAAGGAGTACGTTAACCCCTGTCAGCCATCGCCTTGTGGTCCGAATTCCCAGTGCCGCGAAAGCAACGAGCAAGCTATCTGCTCTTGTCTCCCCGAATATGTGGGTGCTCCACCTGCCTGCCGCCCCGAATGCACCATCTCCTCGGAGTGTGCCATAGATAGGGCTTGCGTGGGCCAGAAATGTGTCGATCCGTGTCCCAATACTTGTGGCGAACACGCCGTCTGCCGGGTGGTGAATCACAGTCCCATTTGCTCTTGTCGTGCCGGTTATACTGGCGATCCCTTCTTCCGCTGCTTCCCCAAGCCTCGTAAGTGATTTTTTCTGCTCAAGTTGGATCTGTTTCTAAAATCATCTCATTTCAAAAGCGGAACCCGTGGCCCCAGTGCAAAAGACCCCCGTTGATCCGTGTGTGCCGTCTCCTTGTGGGCCCTACTCTCAGTGCCGTTCTCAGGGAGATGCTCCCGCCTGCTCCTGCCTCGTTGGTTATTTAGGAGCGCCTCCCAACTGCCGTCCCGAGTGCCGCATCAATGCCGAGTGTCCCAGCAGCCAGGCCTGCATCAATGAGAAGTGCAGGGATCCCTGTCCCGGCTCCTGCGGCTATGGCGCCATTTGCAATGTGATAAATCACACGCCCAGCTGCACCTGTCCGGCAGGATATTCGGGTGATCCGTTCAGTCAGTGTCAACCTGTGCCACCCCCGCCACCAACACGTAAGCCTCATCGATTGAATCTGTTTCTCTGTGGGCAGCGAAAGACTGAAATTTGCCATTTGTTAGCCGTTAAACTCGACGATCCCTGCAATCCCTCGCCCTGCGGACCGAATGCCCAGTGCAGCAACGGAGTTTGCACCTGCATTCCCGAATACCATGGCGATCCTTACAGCGGCTGCCGGCCCGAGTGCATCACCAGCTTGGATTGCCCGCGGGAGCTGGCCTGTGCGCGTCACAAGTGCTTCGATCCCTGCCCAGGAACCTGTGCTCCCAATGCCATTTGCACGGTCCTCAACCATGTGCCCATGTGCACCTGTCCCGAGGGTTATGCTGGCAATGCATTCATTCAATGCCAACCCATTCCACGTAAATATTCCTCCTCTGCCGGCCCTTTTCCTTATTTTGCCCGAGTCCCAAATGCCATGTCTTCCTTGCAGCACCCGCCATTGTCCAGCCCTGTCAACCCTCTCCATGTGGACCAAATTCCCAGTGCCGTGAAGTTAACCAGCAGGCAGTGTGCTCCTGCGTGTCAGGATACTTCGGAACCCCGCCACTCTGTCGGCCGGAGTGCACATCGAATGCAGAATGCCTGTCCCGACTGGCGTGCGTCAACCAAAAGTGTGTGGATCCTTGTCCCGGCTCCTGCGGCCGCAATGCCCAGTGCAGCGTGGTCAATCACAATCCCTTCTGCACCTGTCTGCCCCGCTATACTGGCAATCCCTTCGTGGGCTGCCAGCAGATAATTGAGCCGCCCCAGCAGGATATTGTGCCTCAGGATCCCTGCCGGCCATCGCCATGCGGACCCAATGCCGAGTGTCGGGCTGCCGGCGAGACAGCCACCTGTTCGTGTCTGGCAGATTTCGTGGGCTCCCCGCCCTACTGCAAGCCCGAGTGCGTGGCCAATTCAGAGTGTCCTTCGAACTTGGCCTGCATTAATCAAAAATGCCGCGATCCCTGCCCTGGATTGTGCGGAGTCAACGCCATTTGCCGTGTGGTCTCCCACACAGCCATGTGCATTTGCGATGCCGGGCTCACGGGGGATCCCTTCACCCGATGCCAGCCCATTGTGGCCGACGTGGAGATAATTAATCCGTGCCAACCCTCGCCGTGTGGCGCCAATGCCGAGTGCATCCAGAGGAATGGAGCCGGATCCTGCCAGTGTTTAACGGATTACTTTGGAAATCCCTACGAAGGCTGCCGACCGGAGTGCGTCTTGAACTCGGATTGTCCCTCGAACCGAGCCTGTCAACAGCAGAAGTGCCGCGATCCCTGCCCCGGAAGCTGCGGCCAGAATGCCGAGTGCCATGTGATAAACCACACGCCGATGTGCAACTGCTTCGCCGGATTTATCGGCGATCCGTATCGCTACTGCAGCCAGCCGCCAGAACGTAAGCGAGTTCCAATTATTCCCGTAGTCGAACCTAACTCGGTCGTAGTTGTCGTTGACGTAGTTACTAATCCCAAGTATTGTATTCTAACCGTAACTAGCTATTGTCCATGAGTATGTGAATCCCTGTCAGCCGTCCCCCTGCGGTCCCAACTCCCAGTGCCGCGAGATCAACGAGCAGGCCGTCTGCTCCTGTAGCCCCCGGTTCGAGGGAGCCCCGCCCAATTGTCGCCCGCAGTGTACCTCGAGCTCCGACTGTGCCCCCACCAAGGCGTGCATTAACTTCAAGTGCATTGACCCCTGCCCGGGTGTGTGTGGCCAGCAGGCGGTGTGCGAGGTGCGCAACCATAGTCCCATTTGTAGGTGTCCCGCCGGCATGACGGGCGATCCATTTGTGCGCTGCGTGCCCCGTCCAACAAGTAAGGAGAAGTTTGAAATGCGATTTATCGAAATATAAACCAAAATCTTTGCACGCTGCCAGTTCCCCCGCCGCCGCCCTTGAGAGACGTTGCCCCCTACCGCGATCCCTGCCTTCCCTCGCCCTGTGGCCTGTATTCCTCTTGCAGAAATCAGCAGGATCAGGCAGTGTGCTCCTGCTTGCCCAATTACTTTGGCACTCCGCCGCATTGTCGACCGGAATGTACCCTAAATGCGGAGTGCCCGAGTCACCTGGCTTGCATCGGCGAACGCTGCCGTGATCCCTGTCCTGGGGCCTGTGGTCAGCAGACCGAGTGCCGAGTTATCAGCCACATTCCCAGCTGCGTCTGCCTACGTGGCTATGTGGGCGACGCCTTCCTTGCCTGCCACCCGGCGCCGCCACGTAAGAGTTTATGCCGCTGGCGCTAACGCTTTGCCCAACTAAGCCAGAATCCTCCCATACAGCACCATCAGTAGTCCGCGACGGGACCCCCGATCCCTGCCATCCCAGCCCCTGCGGCAGCAATGCCGTTTGCCTGAACCAAGGAGAATGCAAATGTCTGGCCGAGTATCAGGGAGATCCCTATGTGGCATGCAGGCCAGAGTGTGTCCTTAGCTCAGAGTGTCCCCGGCATTTGGCTTGCGTACAGCAGAAGTGCACTGATCCCTGTCCCGGAACCTGTGGCAGCAATGCCATCTGTGAGGTGGTCAACCACATTGCCATGTGCCGGTGCCCCGAGCGCATGACGGGCAATGCCTTTGTGCAGTGCAACCCAGTCCAATGTAGGTTAAATCCTTTTGTGCGAATTGAGAATCCCAGCTTATCCCTGTCCTGTTCCTCAGTGGATGTGTACCGTAACCCATGTAGTCCCTCGCCGTGTGGCTCCTATGCCGAGTGCCGGGAGCAGAATGGCCAGGCGGTGTGCAGCTGCTTGCCCAACTACTTTGGCTTGCCGCCCTCCTGCCGGCCTGAGTGTAGCACCAACTACGATTGTGCCCCCAGCCTGGCGTGTCAGAATCAGCGATGCGTCGATCCCTGTCCCGGAGTCTGTGGTGCTTATGCCGAGTGCCGTACAGTGAGCCACAGTCCATACTGCAGTTGCAGGCCCGGCTATACCGGCAATCCCTTTGTCCAGTGCCACAGGATTAGTAAGTTTCACAGAGCCTTCATTGCCAGGGAACACAATTCTATAATCTATGCCGCCCCTTCCCTGCCTTTAGTTGAGCCCCAGCGGGATGTTGTGCCCCAAGATCCCTGCCAGCCGTCGCCATGTGGACCGAACAGCGAGTGCCGCCGAGCGGGAGACACACCCTCCTGCTCATGCCTGGCCAGCTTCTTTGGCACGCCGCCCAACTGCCGACCGGAGTGCGTATCCAATGCCGAGTGCAGCCTGGTTCAGGTGTGCGTCAATAATCGCTGCCAGGATCCGTGCCCGGGCCTGTGCGGCCTCGATGCCGTGTGCCGGGTCATCAGCCACAGTGCCATGTGCTATTGCCAGCCGGGATATAGCGGCGATCCGTTCGTCCGCTGTGCCCCCATTCAAAGGGACCCGGTGGAGATAGTGCAGCCCTGTAACCCGAATCCCTGCGGCTCATTTGCCGAGTGCCGGCAGCAAAATGGAGTCGGATCGTGTCAGTGTCTGCCGGAATACTTTGGCAATCCCTACGAGGGCTGTCGCCCCGAGTGTGTGCTCGACTCCGATTGCCCCTCTCATTTGGCCTGCGTGAACCAGAAGTGCCGCGATCCGTGTCCCGGAAGCTGTGGCCAGAATGCCGAGTGCTTTGTGCGCAATCACCTGCCCACCTGCAACTGCCTGAGTGGCTTTGTGGGCGATCCCTATCGCTATTGCAGCATCGAAGCCAAACGTAAGCAGATTCTCAGCTTTGCCTGGAATCCGTATCTAGAAATATCTAATTTTTTTACAGCTGTGCGGGAATATGTGAATCCCTGTCAACCCTCTCCTTGTGGCCCGAACTCTCAGTGCCGCGAGCAAAATGGAGTGGCCACCTGCTCCTGCTTGCCGGAGTATGTGGGCACTCCTCCGGGCTGTCGACCCGAGTGCACGGTCTCCTCGGAGTGCGCCCTGGACAAGGCCTGTGTCCGACACAAATGCATTGATCCTTGTCCCGGTGCCTGCGGCACTTTTGCCAACTGCCAGGTGCTGAATCATGCCCCACTCTGCTCTTGCCAAGCTGGTTACACGGGCGATCCCTTCACCCGCTGTTATAAAATTCCTCGTAAGTAGTCGCCAAGGAGGAAAAAAATTAGCGTGCTCACCCTGCCCTCCCTTTGCTTAGCTCCACCCACGCATATCCTGCACGACATTGTGCGCGATCCCTGCCAGCCCTCGCCCTGTGGGGCCAATGCCCAGTGCAGGCAGTCCCAGGGCCAGGCCATCTGCTCCTGTTTGCCCAACTACTTTGGCCTGCCGCCCAATTGCCGACCCGAGTGCATCCAGAGCTCAGAGTGCCTGTCCAGTCTGGCGTGCATCAATCAAAGATGCGTTGATCCCTGTCCAGGCTCTTGTGCCTACAACGCCCTTTGCCGGGTGCACAACCATGTGCCCAGTTGCCTCTGCCCAGTGGGATATGTGGGCGATCCCTTCTCCAGTTGCTACCCTGAACCACAGCCGCCACGTAAGAACCATAAAAGTATGAATGTGTCCAAAAACATGAGTAAAATTCCCTCATCCTTAGCCAAGCCCATTGCCCTCGACGATCCCTGCAATCCTTCCCCCTGCGGAGCCAATGCTGTGTGCCAGAATGGCCAGTGTTCGTGTCTAGCCGACTACCAGGGAGATCCCTATACCGGCTGTCGTCCAGAGTGCGTCTTGAATGCGGATTGCCCAAGGAATCGGGCCTGTGTCCGTCACAAGTGCGTGGATCCCTGCCCGGGAACCTGTGCTCCGAATGCCATTTGCGATGTGATTAACCACCTGGCCATGTGCCGCTGCCCGGACCGGATGGTGGGCAATGCCTTCATCCAGTGCGAGGCCCCGTTGCCTGTATTATTAGAGCCCGTTGATCCCTGCTACCCATCGCCCTGCGGCCCGAATAGCCGCTGCCGGGTGGCTAATAACAACGCTGTGTGCTCCTGCATTGAGGATTACATTGGCACGCCACCGAATTGCAGACCGGAATGTACCCAGAACTCTGATTGCCTGCCCAGACTGGCCTGTCAGCGGCAGCACTGCATGGATCCGTGTCCCGGAACTTGTGGCTTTAATGCCCTTTGCCATGTGGTGAACCATGCGCCGATCTGCAGTTGTCCGCCCAGACACAATGGAAATCCCTTCCTGGGCTGCTTCCCAGAGCCAGTGCGACGGGATGAGATTGTTCCCAAGCAGCATCCTTGCCAGCCCTCCCCTTGCGGCGCCTATGCCAACTGCCAGGCCATCGGCGATCAGGCTCAGTGCAGCTGCCAGCCGAAATATATTGGAACGCCGCCCGACTGCCGGCCCGAGTGTGTGACCAATTCGGAATGTCCCTTCGACAAGGCGTGCTTGAATCAAAGATGCGCCGATCCCTGCCCAGGCACCTGCGGCTCCAATGCCAATTGCCATGTCATCAGCCATTCGGCCATGTGCTACTGCTTGCCAGGCTACACTGGTGATCCGTTCACTGGGTGCCGCCAGGTGCCGTTGATTCAGCAAGTGGAGCTTACTCAGCCCTGCTCGCCAAGTCCGTGCGGCGCCAATGCCATATGTCGGCAGGAAGGCCATGTTGGCTCCTGCCAGTGTCTGCCCGAGTATTTCGGCAATCCCTACGAGGCCTGCCGGCCCGAATGTGTCACAAATAACGATTGTCCGGCGGATAAATCCTGTCAGCAGATGAAATGCCGCGATCCTTGTCCCGGCGTTTGTACCCTGAATGCCTTGTGCCGGGTGATAAATCACTTGCCAACATGCCATTGTCTAAGTGGTTTCATAGGTGATCCCTACCGTTATTGCCACGTGCCAGAGAAACGTGAGTGTTGTGTTTCCTCCGATTTATGTGGTCAAATATTAAGCCAATCCTTTCCAGCTGTCCTCAAAGAATACGTTAATCCCTGCCAGCCCTCACCGTGCGGTCCAAACTCGCAGTGCCGCGAGAATAACGAGCAGGCCATCTGCTCCTGCCTGCCCGAGTATGTGGGTGCTCCGCCCAACTGCCGCCCCGAGTGTGTGACCAGTTCCGAGTGTCCCCATGACAAGGCTTGCATTAGGCAAAAGTGTAGTGATCCCTGTCCCGGAGTGTGCGGCTCCAATGCCGATTGTCGCGTTTTCCAGCATGCTCCCATATGCAGTTGTCGGCCAGGCTTCACTGGCGATGCCTTCTCGCGCTGCTTGCCCCTGCCACGTAAGATATCTCATCAGGGATTCCGCCATTATCGAGTCTATATTCGCCCTCATATTGGTCTTGCAGCCCCCCGACCGCCGCCGCCCCAGTTGGATGTCTATCGCAATCCCTGTGTGCCCTCGCCTTGTGGCCAATATGCCGAGTGCCGGGATAATCAGGGAACTGCCACATGCAGTTGTCTGCCCTCGTACTTTGGCACTCCGCCAAACTGTCGCCCCGAATGCACCATTAATCCTGACTGCCCTGCGCATCTGTCGTGCCAGCAACAGCGTTGTCGCGATCCCTGTCCCGGAGCCTGCGGCTTTAGTGCCCAGTGCACGGTTGTTAACCACAATCCGACTTGTCAGTGTTTGCCTGGTTTTATTGGCAATCCCTTCACATCCTGCCATGCTCCGCCGCCTCCTGCTCGGGATCCGCCACCGCAAATCAGTGATCCCTGCTCCCTGGTCACCTGTGGCCCGAATGCCATCTGCCAGCAGGGACAATGCAGCTGTCTGCCCGAATTCTTGGGCAATCCCTTGGTGGGCTGTCGCCCGGAATGCGTCCTGAATACCGAATGCGATTGGAACAAGGCGTGTGTGAGGAACAAGTGTGTCGATCCCTGCTCCGGAACCTGCGGCTCGAATGCCATCTGTGAGGTGCACCGGCACGTGGCCATGTGCCACTGCCCGCCGGGAATGACTGGCAATGCCTTCAGCCAGTGCCGACCGCTGCCACCACCTGTTCGCGATGCCATCCCTGATCCCTGCCAGCCCTCGCCCTGCGGGCCCAATGCCCAATGCCGCAACATAAATGGACAGGCAGTGTGCTCATGTCTGCCCGATTTTATTGGAGTTCCACCATCCTGTCGGCCGGAGTGCGTCAGCAATGCGGAATGCCCGCTGCACTTGGCTTGCCTGCAGCAGCATTGCCGCGATCCCTGTCCCGGAGCCTGTGGCCTCAACGCCGACTGCCGGGTGATAAATCACAGCCCCAACTGCCACTGCATTTCCTCGTATACTGGAAATCCCTTCGTGGCCTGTCACCGAGAGCCGCCGCCGCCACCCGTCAGGCAGGATCCCATTGATCCTTGCAGGCCGTCGCCCTGTGGGGCCAATGCCGAATGCAGGGTCCAGGGAAGCAATGCCCAGTGCAGTTGCCTTGCCGGCTTCATTGGCACGCCGCCCAATTGCCGACCCGAGTGCGTCTCCAACTCCGATTGCCCTACAAATCTGGCCTGCCTCAATCAGAAGTGCCGCGATCCCTGCCCAGGAGTCTGTGGCTCAAATGCCGAGTGCTATGTGATCAATCACACGCCCATGTGCCAGTGCCTTGGCGGCCATCGGGGAAATCCCTTCATAGGCTGTCAAGTGGTGCGCGATGTGCCAGAGCCATTAAATCCCTGCGTGCCCAGTCCCTGCGGGGCCAACGCCATCTGCTCGGAAAGGAATGGAGCCGGGGCATGCCAATGCCTGCCGGAATTCTATGGTAATCCCTACGAGGGATGTCGCCCCGAATGCGTGCTCAACTCGGACTGCCCCAGCCACCTTGCCTGTGTGAATCAGCATTGCCGCGATCCCTGTCCCGGCACCTGTGGTCCCAATGCCCAGTGTCAAGTGAGGGATCATCTGCCGCGTTGCAACTGCCTGGTGGGCTACCAGGGCAATCCCTATGTGTACTGTAATCTCCAGCGTGAACGTAAGAATCCCCGTCTCGATTTTACCAGGCTGAAAACTCACCTTGAATTTATCCCCAAAGCCCTGCCCGAACCCATACCCTCGCGTCCCTGCCAGCCGTCGCCATGCGGACCGAATTCCCAGTGTCGGGAATCGAATGGCCAGGCTATATGCACCTGTCTGCCCGATTTTGTGGGATCGCCTCCCGGCTGCAGGCCCGAGTGCACCATCTCGAGCGAGCGCGACCTGAAACTGGCTTGTGTGCAACACCACTGTGTGGATCCCTGTCCCGGTGCGTGCGGCAGCAATGCCCAATGTCGGGCCATTAACCACAGTCCGCATTGCAGCTGCCTGCCGGGCTACCAGGGTGATGCCATCAGTGGCTGCCAGCGCATACGTAAGATTATGATTTATGCGGACTCCTCCGGCAGTTTTTCTGATCCCAAACCCTTTGCAGCGCCCAAGATTAGTTACGATGCCCCCAAGGAAATCTATCGCGATCCCTGCGTTCCCTCTCCCTGCGGCACCTTTGGCCAGTGTCGGGCTCAGGGCAACCAGGCGGTGTGTTCATGTCTGCCTGGATACTTTGGAGCCCCGCCCAATTGCCAGCCGGAGTGTGTGATTAACCCAGACTGTGCCTCGCATTTGGCGTGCATCAGTGAAAAGTGCCGCGATCCTTGTCCAGGTTCCTGTGGCCTGCAAGCCTTGTGCAATGTCATCAACCACACGCCCATCTGCAGCTGTCCGGCCGGCTATGAGGGCAATCCCTTCATCAGCTGCCGGCCAACGCCACCACCGCCAACGCCAGTGCTTCGCGATGCTTGCAATCCCTCGCCTTGCGGCTCCAACGCCGTGTGCAGTCCAGGTGGCCAGTGCTCATGTCTGCCAGACTTTGAGGGAAATCCCTACGTTGGCTGTCGCCCGGAATGCGTCCTCAACACGGACTGTGCCAGGGACAAGGCCTGTCAGCGCAGCAAATGCAAGGATCCCTGTCCCGGAGCCTGTGGCGTGGGTGCCGTGTGCGAAGTGAGGAATCATATTCCCACCTGTAACTGTCCGCCAGGAACCTCGGGCAACGCGTTTGTCCAATGTACCATTGTCCAATGTAGGTTTTCAAATGCGAATCTTTCATAAATCGAATATTTAAACTTGTGTATTATTCCCTTAGCTGCTCCTGTGGCCCCCCAAAATCCCTGCCAACCCTCGCCCTGTGGCAACAATGCCCAGTGCCGCGTGGCCAATGAACAGGCCATTTGCTCCTGCCTGCCGGGCTACTTTGGTGTTCCGCCAAAGTGCCGGCCAGAGTGCACCATCAATTCGGATTGTGCCCCGCACTTGGCCTGCTTGAATCAACAGTGCCGCGATCCCTGTCCCGGAGCTTGTGGACAGTTTGCCCAGTGCCAGGTCATCCGCCATGTGCCGCACTGCAGCTGCCCCGCGGGATACACAGGAAATGCCTTCTCGCTGTGCCAGCGAGTGCCTCCGCCGCCACCGATTCAAAGGGAGCCCCTAAATCCCTGCTCGCCATCGCCCTGCGGAGCTAATGCGGAATGCACCACGCAAGGTGACCAGGCCGTGTGCAAGTGCCTCAATGATTACATCGGAACGCCGCCCAATTGCCGCCCGGAGTGCATAACATCCTCGGAGTGCCCCAGTCAGCTGGCTTGCATAGCCCAGAAGTGCCGCGATCCCTGCCCAGGGCTGTGTGGCAATGCTGCCAGTTGCCAGGTCATCAGCCACGTTCCCTCCTGCATCTGCATCGCGGACTACATTGGCGATCCCTACTCCGGTTGCTATCCCCGCCCGCAGATCCAACGGGAGCAGATTAATCCCTGCTCGCAGAGTCCCTGCGGCAGCAATGCCGTGTGCCGGGAACGAGGCGGTGCTGGTGCCTGCCAGTGCCTGCCCGAGTATTATGGCAATCCCTACGAGGGATGCCGACCCGAGTGCGTGCTCAACTCGGACTGTTCGAGCCACTTGGCTTGCTTGAATCAACATTGTCGCGATCCCTGTCCCGGAACCTGTGCCCCCAATGCCCAATGTCAGGTGGTTAACCATGTGCCCAGTTGTAGCTGCTATCCTGGATATAGCGGCGATCCCTATCGTCACTGCCATGTGGTCCAGGCAGAACGTAAGAAGCTTCCTCCCGGTCAATCGATTAATCCTTGCACTAACCCTGAATATTATTCCCAATCCGAATCCCTTTTGTGTCCCTCTGCAGCCATAAATGTTGCCCACTTTGATCCGTGCCACCCCTCGCCCTGCGGCCCCAACTCTCAGTGCACCGAGTCTCAGGGGCAGGCGGTCTGCCGCTGCCTGCCTGAGTACTTTGGCTCCCCGCCTGCCTGCCGCCCCGAATGCACCACTAATCCCGAGTGTCCCAACGATAGGGCCTGTGTGGCCAGAAGATGCACCGATCCCTGTGTGGGAACCTGCGGCCAGAACGCCCTTTGCCAGGCCAGCCAGCATAGAGCTCTGTGCTCGTGTTATCCTGGCTATACTGGCGATCCGTTCATGCGCTGCCTGCCCCTGCCCCCGCCCCCGCCCCCTCCTCAGGTTATCCGCGACTCACCTGCCATACCCAGAGATCCTTGTATACCCTCGCCCTGCGGCCAGTTTGCCCAATGCCGAGTGGAGTACGGGCAGGCGGTGTGCTCCTGCCTGGCCTCCTACTTCGGCACGCCTCCTCACTGCCGACCGGAGTGCACCCACAACTCGGATTGTCCCAGTCACAGAGCCTGCGTCAATCAGCGGTGCGTGGATCCTTGTCCAGGTGCCTGTGGCTTGGCTGCTCAATGTGATGTGCTCAACCATGTGCCCAGCTGTTCGTGTCCTCGAGGTTATGTCGGGGATCCATTCTATCGCTGCTATCCCGCTCCTTCACCGCCACCCGCCCCTGTTTCTGTCGTGGCAGATGATCCCTGCCATCCCTCGCCCTGCGGTCCCAATGCCCAGTGTGCGAATGGTGTCTGCAATTGCTTGCCCCTGTACCAGGGTGATCCTTACGTGGCTTGTCGTCCCGAGTGCGTACTGAGCACCGAGTGCCCATGGAACAGGGCCTGCATCCGCAATCGTTGCCAAGATCCGTGTCCCGGAACGTGTGGATCGGGAGCCACCTGCCAGGTGCACAATCACGTGGCCCAGTGTCAGTGTCCGGCTGGATATCAGGGCAATCCATTTGTCCTGTGCCAGCCCACACCGCTCCAGGCCCCCTACTCGGAGCCCCATCCCTGCCAGCCGTCGCCGTGCGGTGCCCATGGCCAGTGCAGGGAAGTTGGCTCCCAGGCCATCTGCTCCTGCCTGCCTGGTTACTACGGCAGTCCGCCGGCCTGTCGGCCGGAATGCGTGAGTGATCCCGAGTGTCCGCCAAGTCTGGCCTGTGTGAATCAGAAATGCCGCGATCCGTGTCCTGGAGCCTGCGGCTACCTGGCCGAGTGTCGGGTGATCAATCACAGTCCGCAGTGCTTCTGCCCGGCGGGCTACACAGGCAGTCCCTATGCCCAGTGCCAGCTGATCAGGTTGGAGCCCATTCAGGTTCAGCGAGAGCCCGTCGATCCCTGCCTGCCACCGCCATGTGGCCCCCACGCCCAATGCAGCCATGAAGGCGGCAATGCTGTCTGCCGCTGCCTGCCGGAGTACCTGGGAGTTCCTCCCTACTGCCGGCCCGAATGCATAGCCAACAGCGAGTGCCCCAGCGACCGGGCATGCATCAATCGCAAGTGCCAGGATCCCTGCCCGGGCCTGTGCGGCTTCAGTGCCATCTGTCGAACGGTTAACCATCAACCGAACTGTGTTTGCGCACCCGGTTTGGTGGGCAATCCCTTCACCTCCTGCCAGCCGCCAACTCGGCCAGAGCCATATCCGGCTGTGCCGCCCACAACGGCCATTGAAGTGCTCCACTATGCGGAGCCCTATGTCAACCCGTGTGAGCCCAATCCCTGTGGAGCGAATGCCCAGTGCAATCAGCGAGGTCGAGTGGCCTCCTGCGTGTGCCTGCCCGAGTATTTCGGCAATCCCTACGACGCCTGTCGACCCGAGTGCATCCTGAACTCCGATTGCCCCTCGAGCAGAGCCTGCGTGCAGCAAAAGTGTCGCGATCCATGTCCCGGCACCTGTGGCCTGAATGCCGAGTGCTATGTCCAGGATCACCTGCCGCAGTGCATGTGCGTCAGGGGCTACACGGGCAATCCTTTGGCATACTGTGCGCCGGTGGTGCCAGTGGTTCAGCAATGTAAGCATCCTTGCAGTAAAATGTCTCCATTCAGTGTATATAATATACTCTCTTCCCCGCCAGCCCATGTCGAGCCCCTTAATCCCTGTGATCCCTCGCCCTGTGGACTCAATGCCAAGTGTCAGCCATCAAACAACCAAGCTGTTTGCTCCTGTCTGCCAGAATTCTATGGCAGCCCGCCAAACTGCCGACCCGAGTGCACCCTGAACTCGGAGTGCCCGTACGACAAGGCCTGTGTCCAGCACAAGTGTGTCGATCCCTGTCCCGGAGTCTGCGGCATTAATGCCGAGTGCCGTGTGCACTACCACAGTCCCATTTGCTATTGCATAGCCACGCACACGGGTGATCCTCTGACGCGTTGCTACGAGAATCCCAAACGTAAGGATACAATTCAAGCCACAAAATCTTTACGAGATTCGCCTAACAAAAATCCTCTGATAATTTTATTAGAAACACCTGTGAGAACCCAAGTTTATGACACGCCTTCGCCTCCGTATCCGGTTGCCATACCTGGTCTAGTGCACATCCAACAGCCGGTGGGAGTTGTCAATATTCCCTCCGCGCCGCAGCCTGTATATCCAGCGCCAGTTTACCATCCAGCGCCACAGCCTTCGATTCCCGCACAACCGGGAGTAGTGAATATTCCATCTGTGCCCCAGCCAGGATACCATTCACCACAGCCTCCGGCCTACGATGTGAACTATCCAGCGCAGGCGAATCCGGTTCCCCAACAGCCAGGCGTTGTGAATATCCCGTCGGTTCCGCATCCCTTGCCTCCGACATCTCAGCGGCCTGTTTTCATACCTTCGGCAGTGAATCCATCTTCGCCATCTAATCCACAGCCTGGCGTAATTAATATACCTTCAGTGCAGCAGCCGAGCTATCCCACACCTCAGACTCCTGTTTATAATGTGAATTATCAAACAACACCGATTCCCCAACAACCAGGAGTGGTGAATATTCCATCTGTGCCGCAGCCAGTTTATCCTTCTCCAAAACCGCCGATCTATGATGTGAACTACCCAACGACGCCTGCTCCAGTGCCTCAACAACCTGGAGTGATCAATATTCCATCAGTGCCGCAGCCAATTCCGGCGTCACCTCAGCCTCCTGTGTTTATTCCTTCACCTGAGAGGCCAACGCCGGCTCCTAGACCAGGAATCCTTAATATTCCTTCGGTGCCGCAGCCAATACCGGCGGCACCTCAGCCTCCTGTGTTTATTCCTTCACCTGAGAGGCCAACGCCAGCTCCCAAGCCAGGAATAATTAATATTCCCTCAGCACCTCAGCCATCGCATCCATCACCCAATCCACCTGTTTACGACGTGAATTATCCCACGACTCCGGCGCCGATACCTCAACATCCTGGAGTAGTAAATATTCCTTCTGTGCCGCAGCCAGTTTATCCGTCTCCAAATCCGCCGATCTATGACGTGAATTATCCTACGACGCCTGCTCCAGTGCCTCAACAACCTGGAGTGATCAACATTCCTTCAGTTCCTCAGCCAATACCGCCAACACCTCGGCCTCCTGTGTTTATACCAACACCTGAGCAGCCGACGCCAGCTCCAAAACCAGGAATAATTAATATTCCCTCAGCACCTCAGCCTGTGCATCCTTCGCCCAATCCACCTGTTTATGACGTGAACTATCCAACTCCTCAGTATCCGATACCACAACAACCTGGAGTAGTGAATATTCCATCGATACCGCAGCCAATTCCGCCAATTTTCCAAAGGCCTGTGTTCTTGCCGGCGCCAAACACGACACCTGCCCCGCAACCAGGTGTGGTTAATATACCATCTGTGCCACAGCCTGTGCAGCCGACGCCACCCACTCCCGTGGTACAGCGCCCGGCCATATATGATGTATATTATCCACCTCCGCCGGCCAGGCCGGGTGTGATAAATATTCCGTCGCCGCCACGACCCGTTTACCCGGTAACCCAGCAGCCCATCTATATACCAGCCCCGACTCCGGCTCCAAATCCACCTGCGCCAACGCCAGGCATAGTTAATATTCCATCAATACCGCTGCCAACATATCCACCACAAAATCCGCCAGTTTACGATGTCAGCTATCCAACGCCACAGCCAACTCCTCCGGCGCCGGGAATAATCAATATTCCTTCGGTGCCACAGCCTCATCCATCGCCTGCACCGGGAATAATTAATATTCCCTCAGTGCCGCAGCCTCAGCCATCGCCAGCTCCTGGTGTGATCAATATTCCATCGCAGGCATCGCATCCAATCTCGGTACCAAGACCTGGAGTCCTAAACATTCCATCGGTGCCACAGCCAACATATCCACCACAAAATCCGCCAGTTTACGATGTCAGCTATCCAACGCCACAGCCAACTCCTCCGGCGCCGGGAATAATCAATATTCCTTCGGTGCCACAGCCTCATCCATCGCCTGCACCGGGAATAATTAATATTCCCTCAGTGCCGCAGCCTCAGCCATCGCCAGCTCCTGGTGTGATCAATATTCCATCGCAGGCATCGCATCCAATCTCGGTACCAAGACCTGGAGTCCTAAACATTCCATCGGTGCCACAGCCAACATATCCACCACAAAATCCGCCAGTTTACGATGTCAGCTATCCAACGCCACAGCCAACTCCTCCG